>JADRCH010000101.1:2147628-2220820 GCA_019843965.1 Rhynchomys soricoides | reverse complement strand
ATCTATCTATCTATCTATCTATCTATGGATTTGTCTGCATCTATCTATCTATCTATCTATCTATCTATCTATCTATCTATGGATTTGTCTGTATCTATCTATCTATCTAATTATCTATCTATCTATCTATGTATCATTTATTTATCTGTTACCTAGTTACCTGTCATCTATTTATCTGTCATCTATCTATCCATCCATTCATCCATCTACCTATCTACTTACCTTCTTACCTAATATGCTGAGAATGAAGTCCAGTTACTTGTGCATACTAGGAAAACATTCTTCCACTGAGTTGCATTACTGGCCCTTAATATTAATTTCTGCCCAAAGAGTAACTGACACTAAACCAATTGCTTATTTTATATTACTTATAAAGCCTGTAGAATATGTACCTATAGAAGAAGTGTTTCAAGATTGAATGGATATTATTTTGGCCTGCATGATCAACAGATCAATGAGCTAACTTTAGATGAAAAAAAAAAAAACCCAGCAGACAAACACTGGGGTGGGAGAAGACAAGAAGACAGTCAATCTATAGCTTATAGAATTGCACACCAGACAGCCATCCCTTCACCATGTGCACAAGACATACAAAGTGTATTCAATCTTGGTTTCTATGGAAACATCTTGACTGGGCAGTGGTGGTGCACGCCTTTAATCCAAGCACTGGAAACAGAGGCAGGCAGATCTCTGAGTGTGAGGCCAGCCTGGTCTACAGAATGAGTTTCAGGACAGCCAGGGTTACACAGAGAAACCTGGTCTGGAAAAAAAACAAAAGAAAAGAAAAAGAAAGTATCTTGAAATCATGGAACTCAAAAATCTGCTAGAAAGGCAGGAGTAGATGAAAGATTATCTCCTATTCAACAGATGGGAAAAAAAAATCTCAGTTCAGTCTGTGAGGTCAAGGAAGAGGCTAAAGTGTACAGTGAATTAACCTTGAGCTCTATTGTTAGATCTCACAAAAAAAAAAAAGTTGGTTTTGTGACAAAACAAGAAACAGTTTGACATGATTCTGCTTGGCCTTTCGGCATGTAAAAATACTAAGGCTGGCTGACATTCGGGCTGCACATTTCACAGCTGTGTAATCACTGGGGTCTAGGAGCCCTGACTATACTTAGTTTAGCCTGTGGATTCCTTTTGAGACCAAGACAATGGAACTTATAATTAGCAAACTACTATAAGTCTAGAACTATGACACACGAATAAAACTCTTCCTTTTTCTCTTCCCCTCTCTAGGGGCATAAAAATAGAACGAGGAACTGGTAATATTTGCACTTCCATTCAAACCACCTTTAATAAAAATATAACCAAAGATGGAACTTGGCAAGAGCGATGCCCAGTGAGAGAAGGAGGGGGACTCTCATTTTCCTCTGACATGCAGGAGTGGATGTAAGCCTGTCAGAGATCGTTACCAGATGCCTTGCATTTATATTCCCAGTACAGGGTCACAAGTCATCCATGGTGATATGTTCACAGCCTAAGCAGGTATGTGAAAAAAATCAAGCACAATTCAAAACCCTATAGGCTCTACGTATTTTCTTCTATGTCCTGAAGCATTTCACAGAGCACTGAAGTAAACTGTCCTCCAGAGGCTCATGCCTGGGTATACCTTCTTTGTCCTACCACCTCTGGACTCTGGGCCTTATTAAAGAAAGTAAGGGTCACTTGAACAAAGTACTGCCGAGTCATAATAGTCAGCCTGATAAACTGAGTGGCTAAGTATTAATGAGCATGTAGTGTATATAGCATGGATCCTGAGAAGAAGGAGACAGATCATGTCCTAAGTGGGACTGACTAAAATCATGGGAGACCTCATCACATAGCTGAGGAAAATGTACGATTTACAACTTGTGAGTTGTTTACTTGTGTAATTTTCTATTTAATATTTTATTAATTGATTGGTTAATTAATTGACTGTAGGTAACAGAAACTTGGGAAACAAAATCATGAATAGAGAAAATCATATCACAAATCCAACCCAGAAACTATTAGTTTTCCTTGGGCCACCGACAGTAACTCTTTTTCTGGCTTCTTACTAATTCCTGCTTCAGCTCTTTGATGGATATCAGATCAATATTCCAAAATAACAGCTCAATTTCTAGTTCAAAATCACCATGTGACCATTCACTTCCTGGAAACAATGAACAGGACAGCACTGTTCCTTTAAGCTTAATCTTGATTTATCTTTCTGCATGTCCCCTCCAACACTGTCCTACCTAGGGTTCCCAAAGAAGTGTCCTGATGCCCCTAGGTTCAGAGTCTCCCCCCTCCCCCGACTCTACTGTTTCTTTTGCCATGTCCTCCAGAGGGTTTGCAGTTCCTTTGCCAGACTCTTTCCATCACAGGCACCATCCATCAAAATCTTCTGTCTTTCAAAGTTCCAGCAAGTACAATCAACTCATCCTGCCTCATCTCAGCAGAACATTTTCTTTCTGCCTATCTCATTCTATTCTGCATTCTGAGTAGATGCAGCCTATTTTCCACAATTAAACAAATTGAAAATGTTTAAGCAGTACTGAGGTGTCTGTACGATTTTTATAAAGCAGCTTCTGGCTCTGTCTGTAGAGATCTGTTTCTGAGGAGGCAGCCACCCCTCCCTCCCTTTGTCCAGTCTGCACCCAGAGCCTGACTCTTGAGTCACTCTCTTCTGAACTTGACTCCCAAATGCTCCTTGGTCTTCAGACTTTTCCATTTATTACTACAACACCGGGTTTTAACTTAATTCTGCTAAGTCAGTTTATTGATAATTTACCCTTGATTTGTGAGTCCTTTGTGAATCCAAGACCCTCTTTCTCCATTTCTCAGGCCACGTCTGATCCCCTTACCTTTGTCAAGAATCCTAACAAGAGATCTATTTAACTGGAATACCACTCCTCTGCCTCTGGTGGTTCCTCCAAATCTTACCAATCTATTAATCCCACCTTGATCTTTGGCACTATCTACATTGTATCAGAATCTGGCCCAAATCTGTACTAAAGCCTTTCTTCCTCTACTGCAAGAGTTCTGAATAAATTTGCTCTGACCATTTAGCTATCCATCTCATTGTTCAAGAGGGGCACAATCCTGTCAATCGTTTAAATCCTGCTGTCTGAACTCAGTGCCTCATGCTATGTTGTAGCCTTCCATCTTTCTGCCATGCTAACCTTCTACAAAACAGTTCTTCCTAATAGAAAAAAAAAAAAAGAAAAAAAGAAAAAAAAAAAAGAGCATCCTATGGAGCATTCCATTTATTCACAGTACTGAAGAACAGGCTGAAGTTACCATCTTATGCTATGGAAGAAATGAACTCAAGGAGGCAGAGTGACTTGACCATCGTGATGTAAAAAGAAATGATATCTAAAAGTGAAGGAAGCTCAGAGCATTACCAGATCCATATGCAACCCCATGCCTGAAGCTAAATGTTACTCTCTTCTAGTTCATAGACAGCATAAGGTTGAGAAGGGATGGGAGAAAGATAGCACAGATATCTCCTCTTGTTATTTCCCTTCACTCCTGCTCAGCAGAGAGGAAATAATCGAAACAGCTAACATTTGCGTGCTCGGCAAAAGGCAGGTGCTATATATAAACACCTTACCTGTAACTACCTCATTTGTCTCTCCTGATAGTGTTTATGAGGTGCTTATGACCACTGAGTACAGATGGGGGAAAGGAGATTAGGAAATTTAGTTTGCCCAAGGAGGAGTGAACATTGAATCAATACCCGTGTGTTTTAAAGCCACATTTTTAATCTTCATGTCAGGGCTGTACACATTTTAGTGTGCCCCCTAGTCACCCGGAGACACTGTTGACTCCTGCGTGTGACTCAGTAGAACTGGGTCGGGCTCATAGATTCTGCACTGTCAGTAAGCCTTCTGCTGATGATCCTCGGACCACATCTGAGTATTAGATTCCTTTTATTAATCCTTGAAAGGGCTGAGTGTGGTCACACAAGTGAGTAGAGTACCAGTTTCAGGAAGTGTGTGTGTGCGCATGCGTGCAAGAGAGAGAGAGAGAGAGAGAGAGAGAGAGAGAGAGAGAGAGAGAGAGAGAGAGAGGCAGGCCCCTGGTTGTCTGTCTGAGCTAGGTCCACTCTTCAATGTTTTCCCGAGCACCCACAGTCACTTTCTGTGACGGTCCATACCTCTAGCTGCAAACCATTCCTTCCCCCTTCTCTCATCAACCTTCTTTGGACACAACCTTGCGTTTGTTACACTTTCTGTGCCCCACCTGGTTCCTCGGTGAGACACATTTGTTCATGTAGATTACCCCAGCACACGCAGTTTGGCACTAAGCATCCACTCAAATGAAATTTGTTGGTAACTTAATAGAATATAATAGCTTGTGTTTCCAGTATTGGAGATGAAATGTAGGACCTTGAGCATGCTAGCTGACTGCCTTACCATTCAGCCACATCCTAGGATTCTTGTTATGCTGGAATTAAACCAGGAATCACTCTGGACCCCTAGTGGGTCTTGAACCTGCAGTTCCCTTGCCTCATCTTCCTGAGCAGTTCAGATTACAGGTTAGTGTCTCTAGCTCAGTCTATAAATTTTTAAGGTGAAGGGCCCCTTGTAAAAATTATGTGAGTTTATAGAATGGGTTTTTCTCATTTGTTTATTCTTGTTTTTACATTTTAATTTATTAACACTTTGTTACTGAGAACTTGGCAAATAATGGATATTACACATAGAGAGGAAGCCAATGTCTATGTACCTCAGTGATTTTATACATATTCAGAACAACATGCTGAAGCTGTGGACCTTCACCTGGGATCTTATACTTTCAGTATCAAATATATTCTTATGCACTTATATACTAACAAAAAAAAGTCCTCATCAAAGTCAAAACCAGAAAAACAACTAACTTTATGTCCCCCCCATTCATGGCTCGTGTCTATTACCTGCATTGGCCTTGCTCAACACTAAGACCCTTTCTTTTTTCCTTTACACATGCTATACTGTACCAATGTGTACAATTGTGTATTTATATATACATATAGATTGTATACACACATATATTTATATATTATATACTATATGTGTATATATTTTATATATTATATAATACACTTATCTAAGTTATATAATAATGATAAAATAATCAACATATATAAAACATATTATATATGTATATATGTGTGTGTGTGTGTGTGTGTGTGTGTGTGTAATGAACTGGGCTTGTTCCTAATGATCAATTTGAAAATCAAAATCCATAATTTTATAATTATAAGACTTCCATATCTTAAGACACTTATTTTAATGTGTACGTGTAGGATGCTACAAAACAGCATTTTATTTAATCAATTACATTTAGCTTACTCACTTTTGTCTTTGTTTTGTTCACTGATTCAGAGGCTGTGATAGGATGTGGTAATTAATGTCACTTCCCAATATAAAACCTCATTACATATAGTTAGTCCCTGCAGATGTTTGCTCTAAAATGTGCCCCTCCCCACAGCCTCCCTTTAGCTTTTGGAAAGTGCAAACCAATCAGTTTCCATTAAATTCATCATCCTTGGATGATCTAGGCCTTAATTGCTTTCGATGTTCCTATAAATTAACTTTCAAGTGTTGCTTTCTGATCACAGATCATCTCCTCTCTACAAATCTTCCTCCCTGCAGGGTGGAAGAATGCCCCATGCTCTCATACCCACCTCTTACTCTTAGATGCTACACTAGGAATTTTATGAGTAATTTCTTTAATATTCTCAACACAATTGTGAGTGGCAAGGTGAATCACTGACCCCATTTTGCAGATAGAAACTAAGGCCGAGGGAAGTGAAATTATCACTAATATCATTTCTATTACCAGAATTGCTGCCAACATTATTGATGGCAATAAAGGCATAACAGATCTAAAGTGCCGAATTTGACATCGTTCTGATTCATTGCCTACCCCACCAATACTCAGATCTGTCAGAGCAACAGCCCACTTTCTAGTACCAATTTCTGTCCTAGTTTTCTTTCTATTGTTATGATAAAAACCATGACCAAAAAACAACACAAGAAGGAAAGGGGTTATTTCATCTGACGAGCTATAGTTTATCATGAAGGGAAGTTGGCAATGACCTAAAACAAGAACCCGGAAGCAGGAACTAAAACAGAGGCCATGGAGGATCATTGGTTACCAGCTTATTCTCTGTGGTTTGCTCAGCGTGCTTTCTTATAGAACCTAGGACTCCTGGCCAGAGGTGGTACCACTCCCCCACTGAGACCCCCCACATCAATAATTGGTTAAGAAAATGGTGAGCTCTCAGAGACTGAGCTACCACCAGAAAACATACATGGGCTTAAATGAGGCCCCAACACATATGTAGTAGACGTGCAGCTCAATCTCCATGTGGGTCTCCCAACAACTGGAGTGGAGACTTGCCCTAAAGCTGTAGCCTGACTGTGGTATCCAGTTCCCACAGGGCTGCCTTGTCTGGCCTCAGAGCAAGAGAATGTGCCTACCCTGGCAGAGATTTGATAAACTAGGGTGGAGGGGGAATACCCAGGATGAGGGCTAACCCTCTCAGAGGAGAAGGGGAGGAGGAATGGGGAGAGGGCCTTTGTGAGGCAGGGACCAGGAGGGGGCAGTATTTGATGTAAATACATAAATTAATTAAAAAATAAAATAAAAATGAAAATAAAATTTACGGGGGGTCGGGGGAAAGAAAATGGATATGCCTACATGCCAATCCAATGGGACTATTTTTCATAGTTGAGATTCCCATGTCCCAAATGGCTAGCTTGTGTCAAGAAGCTTTGTGTCTACATTTGTGGATTTGTGACAAACAAATTACCAGAACACAATCTATTCTTTTTAGAATGTTGGAGAAATAGAAGTCCAAGGTTGAGTCTTCTTGGCTCATACACCATGTCTTTCCTTGAGGTCTTTAAACAGCCGAAGGAGTTAATGAGATCCCTTAAGTTTGTTCTGTTAGGTCTCTAGCTCCATTCATGATTGTTCTGTTCTTATTCCCAAGCATCTTCCAAACGGGATTATAACATATTGATTTTGGGGGATGAAACCAATCCAACCATAACACCTATGACTACTAACATTTCTATATCAAGAAGGCACTGCTCCTGTATTGAAACATAAACACGGTTCATATAGCAAAGGGCAGTGCTCTGTGTACTTTAAAAGGCATGTGTTGCTGCCCCTCAGTGTTAGCCCCCCCTTTGCCCATGTCAATTTTTTTCAGTGCTTTCTTCTTATGTTTAGGATACAATGTAAAGCTCCTGTGGCACACAAAGTCCTTCCCCTTTTTTTTGCCACCCTGCTATCTCACATTCCATGAGTGGGTATCAATGTTCAGGCGCAGTCATTACCTTCAGATCCATGACCCCTTGCATGACCTCTTATTTTCTCTCTTCTTAAACTCTGCCCTCTAAGAAAGACAACTTCTGTAAATTTTTTTATCTCTTGGCATCTGATTTTATATAGACACACAAAATCATTTATGTGCATATGACAAGAAAGTAGGAGTCAAATAGCCTTGGGAAACAAAGGTGGCCAATGGAGGTGTGAGAAAAAGAGAGTGTTGGGTATGAATGGAAATATTCTCAATGTGTCCATACAATGTAGACTTGTATGTGGACTAAAAATGCATTTAAAAGGAGAGAAAGTAGAATATCAAACTGAATTTACATACATAGTAATTTTTCTGTTTGCCAAAAGATAAAGACTTATGCCCATGTTATAGTTTCATCTTAAATAAAATGTTTGGCCTTAAAATCAATGAACCAATCAATCATCAATTAATCAATCATCAATCAATCAGTCATCAACCAATCAATCAGTCTAGTTGAGTCTCATTTCTTATTACGCTTTCTTACAAAGTCATATATAGTCCTATGCTCCCAAAGTCATGCAAACACACTACCTCTTATTCTAACTTGAGCAACCAGTTACCACCTCCATTTGATAAACATTTCCTCTAAAGCATCTCTGTGCTTATACATGGAAACAGACTAAAGGTACAGATCATGGCAGCTTGATCACATTGTTTACATCTGGTCTCATAGTGAATAATTCACAGCATTAATACACACATAGCTTATCATCAATACTGGATCTGCAGCTCGTCAAAGAAAGCTGCTTATTAAAGCATCACCGCAGGTTACCTAGCACTCCTATCAGAGGAACATGAAGAAATAATTGAATAACTATCTTGCTGAAGAACATGTTGAAATTGGATAGGGTTTGCAGCCTTGGGATAATGAGAAATTGTGTAAATAGAATTTCCTTTATTCTCTATGATACATTGGAATGTAAATATAGTGCGTTCTCTCTCTCTCTCTCTCTCTCTCTCTCTCTCTCTCTCACACACACACACACACACACACACACACATACACACACACACACACACACCAAGCTCTGTTTATCACAAACTTCCTTTAAGGGCTTCTTCTTAAAGGAAGCTGTGCAGTGGTTTCCTCTGGCCTTGCAAGCATGCTGCATGCAACAAAGGTCATGCCTTTAATTTTTAAGCCCATTTCCACAATGTTCTTTTTATCATGAACACAAGAAGCCTCTTGCTTCTCTTAGACTGTAATTGTATTTTTCCATGTTCTGAAACTGTTCAAAATTCCTCTTTGAGTTAAAAAAAAAAAAAAAAACCAAAAAACCCAACACCTCCAAATGATAGACCTGGATTTTCATAAATGTAATCACCAGTTTCTCCTGATTGCCATGGGTATGTGGCTGTATTATTTTTCTTAAAGATTTATTTTATTTATTAATTTTTAAAATATTTATGTGTATGAGTGGTTTTCCTGCAGAAGACAGAAGAAGGCATCGGATCTCTTGTAAATGAAGTTATAGATGGTTGTGAGCCATCATGTGGGTGCTGGAACCTGAACCTAGATTCTCTGCAAAAAAAACAGCAAGTAGTGCACATAGGACTGAGAGAAAGGAAGAGAAGCACATAGTCAAGAGTGATTAAGAATACATAGGCACACAGGACAGCTGAATTGAAAATGCTGTTATCTTTTGTTACATGCCTGTAACGTGAAGAAGTTTATTTCCTCATTGCAAACATCTCCTTCTGACATGTTTGTGTGCATGTGTATGAGCACATGTGTGTGGAGGCCAGAGGTTGATCTTGAGTGTCTTCCTCAATCATCCTGTGCCTTGTTTACTGAGACAGAGCTGCTCACTGGCCTGGAGCTCACTGATCTGGCTGGCCAGCATGCTCCACAACTTCCCCTCTCCATCTTTCCCTCACTGCATTAAAATAAAAAGCATGCGCCACTCTGCATGGCCCTTTGCAGTGGTGCTTGGATGCCAAGCACTTACCGACTAAGCCATTCCCCCAGCATCTGACTTTTATTTTAGGTATGTATTTTAGAAGATGGATGGCTATTTTTGTTCAATTTTAAAAGCAGATTGTTCTGTTCAATAGGATCAGTCTCAAATTTTAAATGTTTTCCTAACATATAATTATCATCTTCCAGAGACCCAAAAGTACTGTCAATGTGACTGAAATCAGAATGTAAATATTTTATCAACAGCTGTCAAATCTCAATTGGCAGCAAACAGAAGGCTCCTGAATTACTATCATCTAAACAGAAGACTACATCACTTAATTGACAGATCAAACATTCTTCTGGTTTCCATGCTCCTGTCAGCATCTTTAGTGCGATAACACAGTGTGCCACTATACATAGTTGCTGTGACAATCAACATGAAGATGTAATGACTTTGCTGTGCTCTTGAGGAGACATAGGGCGTCTGTCTTGCCTTTCAGTGTGTTGCTTCAGTTCATGATATCTATGATGCCTGCCCCTGACATAGACTGAATACAGTGCCAGTAGACTATTACTATGCCCATAAAAAGGTAAGAGTTTGTCATCAGCAGTTTTAAGAATCAAGGTTTAACTTTTTTAAGTATTATTCAACCAATCTTCTGACGATGAATGTGCTAGGCTTAACCAATAATCTCTGGTAGGATGCACAGAACCAACCTGCCACCCTCATAGATCAAAGAGACTACTGAATTAAGATTTCTCAAGTGATCTTTCTAAACAACTTAGGTTATTTTCTGTTTGTACCACCATCTGGCTCTTTGTCTCCTTTCTTATAGTCCTCTCCCGAGTTTTTCCATTCTTGCCCACTGAAGCAACAGACATATTGGAGCACTCTTTCATTATTGTTTCATTTCTTTGAGGGATACTAAGCCTACAAGATTTTCTGACTCTATAGCCATGCCTTTAATAAATATTTATAAGTCTCCTGAAGGAAAAGGTGTGCCTTGGGGAGGGAGCATAACAGATGAGGCCCTGTACTGTTGGAGGTTATACTGTGTCATGGTGAGGGAAAGACAGCAATGAATAAATTAGTGTGATCTAATTACATTTATCTTGCTTTTAAGCTTCATCAGTAATATTTGCTAACATGGGAACAATTTAACATGACTTTTAAAATTAAACTCTTTCAGTTTAAAAGGGAATAGAACATGACTACCTAGGACAGGAGAGCAGGGGGGGCGCAGAGAGGGAAGGGAGGGGAAAGGAGGGGAGGGGGAGAGAAGGGAAAGGAAAGGAGGAGAGGAGAGGAGAGGAGAGGAGAGGAGAGGAGAGGAGAGGAGAGGACAGTCTAGGGAAAAAAAATGAATGAATGGAAATGCCAAATGGTGTCAAGTGCTGAAGGCAGTGTCAGCCCCCCCCTCCCCCAGGGGAGAAAACAATGAGACACATTTAAGAAAAAAATCAGAAAGAGTGAGGTGGCCAGAGATTAGGAAGCTAAGGGAACAGGGACAAGTAGGAGCCAGATCTCAGCAGATGCTCTAAGTCCTGACAATGCATCATGGCTCATTGGAAATGCGTGGGGAAGAACAAAAGGGTTCAGCAGGTCTTACTAAGCTTCTCAACGTTTCTCTGCTGCCAGAGTGGAAGTCAGATGACCACCAGGAAGCTGATGCCCTAGTCTATGAGGCAGTGGGATGCCTTAAAGTAGTGAGGGCCATAGCAAAAGACACCAGAGACCCAGGATGTATTTGGAGGAAAGTGAAGGGAAAAGGGCGGAGATGATAACTCATGCATCCTTTTCTGGGAGGGTACATTGCCTTTCCTAAAAGCCAGAGAAGACCCAAGGAGGTGAGGGGCAAGTTTGTGTGATAAGCCTAGAGGCACACCTTTACACTCTCCACTTACAAACAGAAATCAAAGGTCGGGAAAGGTGAAGTGACTTTTAAAAAAACAATCAAGCAAGCTGAGCATCACCTGCCAGTCTGCCCTCTTCGTTTCCACCCCAAGTCTCTCCCTCATCATTCAGCCCCTCCTCCCCAGACGCAGCTCAGAGCCTGGCATGATTTTTTTCATGGAAAGAGATCTCATTACATAGCTTAGTTTTCAATCTGCATTATTTCTTTTCTGGAGCCAAATAAACATGATTGAAAATAATGACTGCATGAAGAAGAGTCTTTGAGACTGAGATAACACAGAGTAAAATACAAAATTTGGTGGCCTCACACCAACCATGTCTTCTAAATGTTTATTTCAAAAGGACAAAATACAATAGAGACGCTGTTGCACTTCCCAGCATTTATAAGCGACCCCAATGCATCTCGTTGCTCCCAGACCCAATGTCTTCCTTTATATATCTTTTATTTTTTTCGAAGAAAGGAATAGACTCACTTGGTTCAACTAATCAGATACAGGAAATATGCTAATGGAAACCTCATGAGTCCACAAAGCATTTCTGAGCAGAGCAGGCCTACTTAATAGCTGTAAAATGTAACTAGCAACAGCCCAGGCTCCTGGTACCACACTGCCAAGATAAGGACTAGACAGGTACAACATGAGAAAGACAACCAACAGTTACAGTGCAAACCCAACAAACACCACTGACTGGACAAAGTCATTAGTATCTCAGAGCTGTTTCATCTTCTACCAAACACAGATAAAAGAGGTATGCACCCTATCATACAGCTCTAGAGATTAAGTAAAGCCTGACCAGATGTTGAGCATAAAGGCCCAGTGTGAGGCTGGGAATCAGTTTGATCCCCTCTTGGATCTGAGTGTCAGATGACCCAACAAAAGCTGGGCCAAGTCAATGCATGAGGGTGCATGTGTGTGTACAAGTGTGCATGTGTGTGTGTGTGTCCATCCACAGTATCTTCAAGGTCTATGTTATTTTTTCTTAATGCTCTTGATGCCTATGAGTATGCTGCACTGAGATTGAAATCTGAGGCTATGCTTCTCTATTAGGACACTGAGACAGAAACAAAGGAAACCATTCCAAAAGCAATTCTTCCTATGGAAATTTTCATTATGGCTACTACCCAGAGCCCATGGGCTTAAACTGGGTCATATGGCTAAAGTAAAGCATACTAGGAAGATAGGGTGGGATGCTGGTATTTTCCCCTCCTAGACAAGATTATATGTGGCAGTCTGACTGACCTGAAATTCATTATGAAGCCCAGACTGGCTTCAAGTTCATGGCAATCTTTCTGTCTCAGTTTCCCGAGTGTTGGAACTATAGATGTGAGTCACCATGTCCTTTATGATATGAACTGTTAGTGGAAGTGCTATGCTGTCCTTCACAGCGTCAAGGCTTTGCCAGGAAGAAAGAGTAGACAGAATTTGCCTGATAGAAAAAAATTTCAGCAGTAACATGCAAAGAAAAGTGTGTGTTTTATAATCTTCTTTCTTTATGCTCACAATCTCTTTGGACCGGTTAAGCCAAGATAATATAGGTCAAAGGAAAGTTCTTAAGCTTAAAAGATTTGCAGAAGCAGGCCACCTTCCCAGAAGCTACTCAAGAATATATTTGTACATGCCAAGACATGCTGGTAATTCAAATATTCTGCATTTTGATGCTATTCAGGTGAATTATCTATCTATCTATCTATCTATCTATCTATCTATCTATCTATCTATCTATCCATCCATTTATCTACCATTTATCTATTATCTATCTATCTATTTATCTATCAGCTATTTGTATGAGTACACACACACACACACACACACACACACACACACACACACATTTTAAAATAAACCAGTTGGTTTCAAATTTCACCAAACATGCCATTACTTTAAATTTGAATTTGGTCAGGAAAGGACACAGGGTTATTTCTACTAAGACACTGTTGAGCATGTTTGTATAGTCATATTGAGATGTACAAGCCTGGAAATAAGTGTGGACAAACTGTAATGACATGTATGTATGAAGACACTATAGTGAAGCCCATTTGTTTAGACAGGAAAAATGTGGCCCACACAGCAGAAAATTTAAGTGGTTCCAAATTCAAACTTACAACTATATTTCTCATTGATCACTTCATATACATCAAGTCATTGATTCCCCTTTCAAGCAAAGAATCAACTAGAAAAGACACTTACCTTATTGTACCTTTGCTGAAGTTCGGAATGACACGTGCTTGGTCACTAGTCAGAATGCAGCACTAGAAAACAACAAAATTTGGTTAACTCTGGGAAGGTGGAAGGCAATGGTTATGAGAAAATATTTTGAAGCAACATACAAAAGTTATAGAACTTCCAACTGGAAATGAATTTAGAGGCCATGAAAATGAACCCCCATGTTACCAGGGATGAGGCCACAGGGATTCAGAAAAGCTAAGTTATCTGTCACTCTCAGTAAGTAAAGCATCTGCCATCCAAGCATGAGGACCTCAGTTTAACCTCTAGAATTCACATTAAAAAGCCTGGTATCGTGGTGCACATCTGTAACTCCAGAACTTGACGGTAGTCAGGAGGAGTCCCAGAGCCACAGTGTAAAAAAAAGACAACCTAAGACCTAGGCTTCACTGCACATATGTAGCAGATGTTCAGCTTGGTCTTTATGTGGGTCCTGAACAGCTGGAGTGGGGGCTATCCCAAAAGTTGTTGCCTGTATGTGGGATAGGTTCTTCTAGCTATCTGTCTTGTCTGGCCTCAACGAGAGAGGAAGCACCTAGCCTAACAGAGACTTGATGCATCAGGGTGTGGGGATATCCAAGGGGACTCTACTTGCTCAGACAAGAAGGGGAGGGAGGAGGGAAGGATTGTAGGAAGGGCTAACAGGGAAGGGGGCAGTGAGTGGGATGCTAAGTGAATAAATAAAGGAAAGGTGAGGAGAAAGAAAGGGAAAGGAAAGAACCAAATCCCAGTGAGCTCCTGGGTCTGTAGCTCCACCCCCCCCCAAAGTCTCCCTAAGGTTAGGCTGGCAAAGAAGGTCACTCACTGTAGAAAGTGAGAAGAAGACATTTCCATCTCTCCCTTTCCATTCCCCTTTATTTCAAAGGGAAGCCATGTGCATAATATCCCAGAAGGCCCTGCATTCTGCCTTCCCTCACAGCGTTCAAGAATATATTCATGTGATAACCTCAGGAGCAGCCCCCTCTCACATGGAGACAATGCAATGTTAAGAAAACATCTCCACTCCATTCAGGTGTAGCCATCACTTTAAAGCTCCAGTGCTAGGGCTGGAACCTTACAGAAGTGACCAAGTTTGCTTTCTGTAGTGATAAACACAATAACCAAAAGCACCCTAGAGAGGAAAAGGGCTTGTTTCACTTCATGGGTTATATAGCTCATCACTGAGGGAAGCTGAGGCAGGAATTGAAGAGACCATGAAGCAACACAGCTTATTATCTTGCTTCTTTTGATTAGCTTAGCTCCCTTTCTGTTACATCTGAGGCTCATCAAGAACGGCTCTGTGCATAGAGGGTTTGTCCCCCTATATCAATCAGAAATCAAGAAAATGCCACAGAGATATGAGGATAGTAAATCTGATGGAGGAAGTTCCTCAATAGATATTTTTCATCCCAGATGTCTAGATTTGTGACAATTTGACAAAACCTAACCAGCACTTGGAGCACTCCTTTTGTTAAACTAATTTTTAATAGTTGTGTTTGTAGGTGCATGGAGGCTGGAGAACAACCCGGGGGTTATCCTTAGGGATACTGTCTACCATTTTGAAGAAAGGTATCTCACTGGCTTGAAGTTCATCATTGGTTAGGTAAGCTGGCCAATGAGCCCTGGGGATATGCTATTATTCTCTGTGTCCCCAGTGCTGGAATTACAAATATGAACCACCATATCTAGCATCTTCAAGCAGGACCTGGAAAACACTTATGTGGCAAGCACTTGATTGACTAGTCCATCCTACTGACAACAGCCCAGGAAGCAGCACCTTTAAAGGTTAATCAGACAAGTAAAAATGGCGCTATAGGAAACCAGGTGTAGCTGTGAAGGATGCTACCTCTATGGAGATAATTAAGGGGAACTTCAAAGGGAGAAGTAGGTGAGAGTCACATGCACTGGACTGTCTCAGCAAGAAAGAGGGAGCTGAGGCAAACTCTGCACATGTGGCCTGTGACAATAAAAGCTCAGAGACACACAGCAAACTCTAAGGTTTTTGTAGATACTGGAAAGTGTAAATGAGAAATCAAAAATAGACCTGCATTATATTCATTTAAATATTCAAGGAATAGATGAAAAAAATGAAAAGCAATAGGCACGTGGTCAATTTGAAAACTGTATCTCCCAGAGCATGAGATGTCTGCCATCTGGACACCTGCTCAACCTTTCCTTGGGACTCTCCCTGCACCACTGTGCACAGCACTGGAACTATCGAGGGACTCTTGCCTATTTGCGCCTGAAATGAACAAAGGGTTCATTATGGACCCTTCCTCTCCTAGGAGCACTTGATTAAGAAGAGCTATATATGACAAAAGGAGGGGCTATAGGGCTGGGCATTCTATGGCATCCATTCATTTGTCACACAGGGAAACTGAGGCTGTGGTATGGGTAGGACTTAGGTTATCATAGCCTAGACATCGAATCTAGTTCTGTTTGAGTGTATGCAGGTCAATCACCTCATACTAACCACATTCCAGAGAACAGTTACTGAACCATCAGCCACAGTTTGGATTACATTGTTAAAATTGGTTCATTGTTAACTTTGGTCAACATAGTTGTCTAATTTACAACCAGGACTCCTGACATGATAGCATCTTGGATCCAGATTGCTTTGACAAGTCAATATATAGTCATGGGTAATGCAAACCTATGCAAAATTACATTAATATGGCAATAGTCCATTAGGAATAGATTATGAAAGAATCCATCAATGTAAGTTTCTGTTCAATAAATGAATTTGGGAGCAATTCCTGAGACTGAAGACCCCCAAGTTTCTCCAGTATCAGATACAGCAAAGTATTCATTTTGAAAACTAGCAAATGTGCTGGCTTCTGTCCTGGCTTCAAAGTCATTTTATTGCCAATTAATTGTACATGGCATTCACTTGGGAGTAAGCTGTAAATCTCGGACTGTAGAAGATTGGCTTTTGCAAATCCCAGTAACTATGGTTCAGCAGGTTACAGTCTTAGAATATTACTGGGGATGTCAAAGATGACTGTCACAATTATGCAGATAGCTGAACATAGAGGGCACAGTGCTGGGGCCAGAAAAATAACCATGGAAAGCTAGAAGACAGATTTCTTTCCGTGAGACTGCAAACTACTTTTTTTATTGACAACATGTAAGAGTTAGGTTGCCTGTCCACTATGGAAGTAACAGAAGCTGATGCGAAGTGTAACTCTGGACTTTCAGGATGACAATACAACAGGATTTATTTCCATAAAACTATGCTACTTTTTTATTATTTTGAGGATACACATTCTCTTATCTTCAGAAAGACACAGAGCATCAACTTAGATGTCTGCCCCCCTTTTTTCAATTTAAGTGAATGATAAATGAGTCCCCAGTCATCTGATTTAAATAGAATTGAACCTGCTCACAATTTTGAAATAACTGGGCTTAATTAACTAATTTAACTCTTGAATTCATCTGAAATTAGATCCTGGACCCTTAGGGATAATAAAAATATTCCCATTTCAATTTCAAAGTTTGTTAGTCTACTTTATTTGAAGACCAAAGTAACAAGTGCTTTGGCAAAATTAAGATTGAAAGTCTTTTTATGGGTATATGATAAATATAGCACCTAAACTCAGAGACTAGGCAAGGCCTATCTGCATTACATTCTTGTTGATGCTCACACAGAATTCACCCATTCCTCATCTCACTTCTCATTGGTCCATTCAGAGTAGGGGAGACAGAGTAATTTACAACATGGAGTGGTTGTTTGGTAGTGTGTGTGTGTGTGTGTGTGTGTGTGTGTGTGTGCGTGTGCATGTGTGTGTATGTGTGTATGTATGTGTGCATATGTGTATGCACTTATACACATGCATATGGAAGTCAGAGGTCAACTTTGGGTTCTGTCCCTCAGATGTGACTCACCTTGTGCTTTTGACACAGGGTTTCTCTTTGGGACCTAGGGCTTGCTGATTGGGCTAGGTTAGCTGGCCAGTGAGCTCTAGGAATCCTCCTGTTCCCATCTCTCTAGCTCTGGGATTCACCAATCAGACCCCCCAGAGCTCCCAGGAACTAAAGCACCAACCAAAGAGTACACATGGAGGGACCCATGGTTCTAGTCACATATGTAGCAGAGGATAGCCTTGTTGAACATCAATGGGAGGAGAGGCCCTTGGTCCCCTGAAGGCTAGATGCCCCAGTATAGGGGAATGCCAGTGCCGGGAGGTGGGAGTTGGTAGGTGGGTGGGGGAACATCCTCATAGAAGTAGGGGGAAGGGGTATGGAGTAGGGGATTTTGGGGGGAAACGAGAAAGGGGATAACATTTGAAATGTAAATAAAGAAAATGACCAATTAAAAAAAGGAGGGTGGAGGAAAAAGTGAGATGCCACCATACAGGCTTTTCCCATGGGTGCCAAGGATGGAACTCAGGTCTCCAGGCTTCTGCAGAAGACTTTATCAACTGAACTATCTCTTCATTCCTACAATAGTTCTTTAAATAAAAGGACCTCATCCTATATAAGAGATACCCCCCCCTGAATAAAAACGAGATCCCCAAACAGCAGCGAGTGAAAGGAGGTGGGAAAGTAAGTGTTGGTCATTATTTTCAATCGGTAAATGAAATCCACAGGTCCAATAAAGGTCCAATAACTGTCCCAAAGCACTGTACAGTCAATAAATGGAGCGGCTGGCAGGCAAGCAAGCTTGATGCCCTGCCCCTTTAAAAACTAGATATCCTATGATTCATAGGAACAACCACAACAAATGTTTACCAAAAGTTTGTCCTGGTTAATTTTCTGTTGCTGTGAGGGACACAGCAACTCGAGGAGGGAAGGAGATACTTGACTTAAAGTTATAGTCCATAGTTATGGGAATTAAAGACAGACTCTTGGTGCAGGAAACTGGAGGCAGGACCTGAAGTAGACACCATATTGGAATGCTGCTTGCTGACTTGCTCAGCTACCTTTGCTATGCAGCCCAGGTCCCTTTGCTTGAGGATGACACTTCCCACAGTAGACTGGGACCTCCTACTCCCATAGCAAATGTTTACATTTCATGCAGTATAACAAACACTTTAATGATTTAATGAGGTAGCACAAGACCATATAAAATCAAAGTATAGACTAAGCTTGTTGGCTTCAGCAGGCAATTAAATGTTACTTCCATTTATCACATATATTAAATGATGCAAGAAAAAACAAAGAAGAAACTTGGCATAAAGCAAACGCATGGTTTTTAATATATAGTCATCCCATTTTTAGTCAAATCGACTGTATACAAATGCCAAATGGAGGTTAGTTTCAGTTTTGATTTTTTTAAAATCGTAAAGCCCTTAAAAACTGAGGCTGAAAACACATAATAAGCTCAATTCTTACAGATTCTGAACTCCTTCATAGTAAGTTTGAAATGAAATTTGACTTTTAAGTAGGCTATGGCTGAAGACAAAGCAGCCATTATTTACTCACACTTTTCCATTTGCTCGTGACATCTTCCAGTATAAGGATAAAAGCAACACCCTTAAACTCCAGTCTATTTGTCAAGGTAAACTTTTTATTGTATCTCAATGTTTCAAAGGAGTATGTCTCAGCATAACCTTTTTCATACTTTATCAGTTCCTTTTATAGTGATTGCTTCTAAGTAACTTTTGTTTTTAATATATGATTCTGTGGGTGAGTGTGCATGCCTTCTGTTCATGTGCACACATGAGTGTAGGTGCCCATGGATCTCAGAGGTACCAGATCCCTGGGAGCTGGAGTTACAGGAGCTTGCAAACTGCTTGATATAGGTGCTAGGACCCAAACTCAGGATCTCTGTAAGAACACCAAGTGCTCTTAAGCCCTGGGCCATTTCTCCAGCTCCTATAATGATGAATTTAAAGATAATTCATGGCAATGAATATACTATGGGGTCTCCATTTGGGGCACAACTAGGTGAAGAAGTTATTTGTTTTGTATTAGACTTATCATGACATTTTTGAACTTTCTGAAGTAGAGGTGGCTAGTTAGTGTCACTGGTACAGATGAGGTGAGTTAAAGCCACGTGGATTTGAACAATTTCACCTTTCCTCTTATACCATAAAAAGGCTGTTTTCTGTTTACTGAGTCCTGTTGTGACTTGAAATATTCCTTCAGATGTAAATCTAGAAGACAAGTTTATTTTATAGTTAGCAAGCAGCCTGCACAGACAGATTGAGAGGGGGCCATCCATTGTTCACCTAGTTTCTGCCCATGTTCCCGTGACCTTGAACCTTGACCTCTACAAGCCTTAATTCCAAGCAACCCAACTCAGAAGCAGAATTTGAAAAAAAAAAGGCCCACTAAAGTGAAATAATATGCAGTAAATGACTTTTTTTTTTTTTTTACTTTTTTAAAATCATAAATGCCATTCAAAAGAAAAGCATCCATGGTCTTTGTTTCTTCCACTCTTGGTCGCCATGGTATTAACTGTTTGATATCTGTCATTCCATGTTTCTTTCTTTGGAATATATCCATCTCCTTCAGGTGACCCATACCACCTAGACATCAGTTCATTTGACCTTCACACTGGAAAATAGGTGAGTCTTTTTAATTCACCTGCATGTATCTCATGTAGGATTTATATGAGAATTGATCTACTTCACTCAGTTGGTTCCTTTGTAAAGTTGTTTCTTCTTATTGGCATTAGTGTAGTAATAATAATCCTTACACATCTGCACACTTATTTTAGTTATGTATTCCCATAGCAGTGATTCATGAGTTATGGAATATTCACATCTAAAGTTAGGCTATTTAATTTCCCTTTTCCTCACCATAATTGGAAATTATCTCTATTGGTCTACCTACAAAGCTATACTCATCAATTTGTGCAGATATTTACATTTATGCATATGTCTATAGCTATATACCCATTTCTGTGTGTATGAATTCTCATTGATACCCCTTCATTACCCTTGGGATTCCAAGGACTCTCATGCTGAGAGCTGATTGGGAACAAGTTTTGTCTAGATTCCTATGCTGCAAAGAATAAAGAGATCATTTTCAGAAAATATATGTAGTGAAAAATAAAAACAGTAGCTTTACTTCAAAAAAATAATTATAAAAGAGTTAGTGTCTTAGAGAGAGAAAAACTACAAAATGCACCTTTAGTGAGTCACCCTACCAGGAAAGGCATCCCAACCTTAAAAGTCAATGCTATTACTTTTTTCCCATGAAACCATAATTAAAAATTTTCAACCCTGCAAATAGTTTCCTGTAATCTTTAAAAGCTTAAAAAAATGTAACAAAGGAAATTTGCCAGTCCTAAAACTGCTTAATTATATAAACCACACTATATAGCTTTAAAATGCTGCCTTTCAGAAGACATGGGTAAGCTTAAGGGTTGGAAATGTTAACCACCCTTTTCTTCAGGTGACCTTTCTCAAGTCCTGCTCGAGGTGGCTTTAATTACAGTTCTTAAATTGCAGCCTGCTCTTAGTGCCTCTCCTCCTCAGAGTTTCTCCTGCTCTCTAAGTCACAGCATGAAGATGAAAGTCCAGGAATAAATGCCATGTTTTTCAGTAGTTTTGCAGAGCTGACCAAGTCATGATGTTTACAAGGGTCAAGGAATAGAGGGATGAAATGTTCCTGGGGATTATATTCTTATAAAGGATGTTCCCTTGGATGCTTCTAGAAGGAGCTAAAGAACCATCTTACAGGATCAAGGTGGAAGTTTAACCTCCCAGGTCATTGCTCTGCAGTAGAACGGCCAGAGTCAACCCCAGCACTTTGGAATTGAAGGCAGAGAAGAATGAGCAGTCTTTGTTCCAGTTTCAAGATGGTAGGCAGATTTACTCTTAAACAGGCAAATGAAGATATTTTTCGGCTTGGTATCTAAGACTGGCTTCTTTGGGGATGTTTCCTTTTTTGTTTTTTTCATTCTTTAACCTTAAAAGTCTTTTTTTAAAAAATGGTTTTGCCAGACAACCTTTTATTACATTATAAAAACCATACTAGGCACCAGATCTTTCAAAATGTTCTTACCAACTTTCTGAAACTGAAAACACATAAAGACACCTATAATATTTTTAATCTTAATAACAAAAAAGTTAAGTGCAAAGCATCATATGCAAAATGGATTAGAAACCTCAGAGTCAAGTATTAAACCTCACTGTAGAGGTTCACTGGGACCAAGTGGGCACTTAAATGAGCCAAGGAGTTGATTTCAGCTTTATACATACATACATACATACATACATACATACATACATATACACATATATACATACACACATAAACACATACCATACACAAACATGCGTGCATATTTATATGTATGTATAAACTCTGAGGAAAATTAGGCTTAAATTGAGGAGCATGTTCTGAAATAAAAAACTCTGCTCAGCCCTTTACCATTCTGGGTGGGGTTCATTCTCAACCAGACCCAGGATGAAATATTTAAGGTCACAGTTACTCTGCATCCAGTTTCAAGACTAAACTAAGTTACTTCTGTTCCAGACAAGAAAAGTAGCGTGAAATGAGCCCACACTGCTCCGAGAATGCACAGACTGAGTTCCTTGGCTATATTCTTAATTAATTATTTTTGTTTATGTGTCTCTGCGTGCATGCCATGTGTGGGTGAGTACCAGTGGAGGCCAGAAGAGGCATCCGATCCCTTTCAGCTGGAGTTACAGTCAGTTGCAGGCTGCCTGGCATGGGTGCTGATAATTGACCTTGGCTCCTCCGCAAGAGCCTTAATGAGCTTCATCTCCTAATTGAAACAAAATGAAGCTGTCTGTCTTTAAACTGCTCCATCAGGCATTTGTCACAGGGCCGTAAGAGGATGTGACACTTTCCCTCTATCATGGCACTCACTTTGGTGAATACTTAGCTTATCACCTTCCTTATAATGAAATGTTATTCCTAACGATGGATTTGTGCATCTATTACTTTTACAAGCATCTATGTGCCCACATGCGCCTTTACAAGTGCACTGCTGCTCAGATGGGCAAACAACCCAAACCAGAGGAAACGGTAAAGTCAAGTCTGTCACTTTGCACCTCCAGTACTTCTTTGGTACACTGTAGATAAGAAAAACTTCTTACAAATGGTTAATAAAAAGAAAGGAAACACCTATGGCTGGAGAAGATTCATAAACGATTCTGCATAGTGAGATGCTTAGGGATACGGCCGAGGCAACAGTGATGGTAGATTATAGAAGGAATGGCTCATGATATTCTGGGTGCAGGAGAAGCGTCCATGGAACTTTACAGGGGTCCCTTAGTTACAAATCAATTATCACGGCTTATCTTACCATTGTATCAGAAAAGCGACGGAGAGTAGTTCTGGGACTGTCCATCATGTAGTTTGATGCCTATGATTCGACTTCTTTAAAAAAACTATGAGGCTGGGGAGAAGGCTCTGGGTAAAGTGCTTGCTGCACAAGGGTGAGGACCTGAGTTAAAATCCTAGAGCCCAAGTAAAGCTGAACGCAGTGGAACATGCAGCTATAGTCCTGAAATCCCAGCACGCATGAGGTGAGATGGGGGCAGAGATAGGAGAACCCCTGAATGCAATGTGACAGCTAGCCTGGCATGTGAAGTAGAGAACAAGGGGTCTCGTCTCTAAAGAGGTAGAAAGTGATGACTGATACCTAAGGTTGTCATTCTTTGATATCCACATCTATGCTGTGACATACGCACGCCCCTGCCCCTGCCCCTGCCACAAACAATATGCATATGTACAACTACGGAAGTTTTAAAGTCATGCTGTAGGTTCAAATTTTTTCTTACTGTTTCATCATCTTCATCAAAATTAACTCTTACAGGAATTGTATAGAGCCATCAAAATTTCCGATTTGGACACTCAGCCAATATGACAGGGTTTAGGAGGTAAAATCTTCAATCACATGAGATTTCATAGATGTTCACAACACTTCCTAGATTACACTCAACGTTCCTAAAGCTCTTTAATACGCTAGAAAGGGGTTCAATGCTTAAATAAGTTTGAGAGCCACTGGGTTATTCCCATACTATGTTTACACATGCTCACAGCCAGAGCAGCCAGAAATGTGAACTGAGATGTGGACCGTGGCTTTCCTGAAGGGATGTCCATTCTGACACCTGGTTCCCCAAACCTTGTTTGAATGGCTCCAGTGTTCTTAGGAAAGACAGAGCAAATGCTGCATTGGCTTAGCAGCAGAGGAGTAACTGCCTCTGCTCTAGAACAGAAAAAATAAAACGAGTCACTCAAAGTCTAGCCTAGATGATAATGATGATAATGAATTTGCTTTCAAGTCTGAGTTAAGTATTTTACCAAGTTTATTGACTCTATAATGGAAAGTAAACTTATCTCCCAGAAAAGGGAGCATTGAATATGTGCTGAACAACAACAGCAGCAAAACAACCAATCTGGGGTTTGAAAAGAATCTAACATTGTTTGGGAATACATGCTTACAAATACCACAGTTTGAAATACAACCTTGACATTCATAGACACACTTTTAAAAATTCTAGTGAGCCCCCGAGACTGTATTTTGCTAAAACTTCAACCTCTTAAATATTTGGAAAGGTCATTTGGAAGATGATTAATTATAATTTTTGCAATTCCAACTATACAGCTGTTCTAAGGAAATATAACACCACTGGCAGTGTAAACGTCATGCTTAATCAGATTCCTTAAAGCTTTTCTTGTTAAATAATCTTTCAGAAAATGTTCAAGGGGCTTGAGAGTTAGTCTGGTGTTTTCATGTTGGCTGTAATGATTCTTTTGATTGGTGAATGGTTAACACACCTACTACTGGATATTGGACTATCAGCAGCCAAGGGCATCCTGGATCTGTGTGGCCAGAAGTTACTTAAGAGATGCCCTCAGAGAAAATCTTAAAGGATTGTGTAAGATATCCTATGCATTATGTCAAAGTATGGATAAAATGGAAAGCCCAGGTCTAAAGTTCTTTTAGCAACATCCTAGTCTTATAATAATGAAAAAAAATATCTACATAAGATAAGCTGGGTGTCAGGGATTACACAATAATCACAGCTCTTGGAAGACTGAGGCAGGAGGCTTTCTATAAGTTTAAGAATTCCCTGGAATTCATGGTGACTTCTAGGTTAGCCTCGTTACTGAGTCAGACCCTGGTTGCACCTGACTACACTAATCTTAAGAGACACATAGGAAATCTAATTGAATCCAATATGTTGATTGGTCATATTTTAACAGTGGGACTGCTAATAGTGGTGGTTATAGGTTGGTATTTATTCATTTAGAGTATGTCTGTCTCTGAAATTGTCCCTAATGATTATCCATTGTTATTAAATAACACATGCAAAAAAAAAAAAAAAAGAAACAAAAAACACACACACACACAGACAAAATCATGACAAAAGATCAGGAAAAAGAGAGAAATGGGGGAGTCTGAGCTGGGCTTGCAGAACCGTTTTTAAATGTTGTTTACAGAGTGCAACAAAGAAGGACTCTGGCCACCCAGAGTCCTGTGAGAAACATGCTTTGCATGCAGTGTTAAAGATCCACTTTCACTTTGGTGTCAATTCATGGTACAGATTTGTGGTATCACTTCTGTCAGGCACTATGGTGATGGAGTCAGAGACCTGTATCAGACATGAGGTACTATTTTTCTTTTCCACTTAAGATATGTTGACTTTCTTCGGGGGCCCGGTGAATATACATATTAAATTCTAGACCTACCTATGGGAGCTGTACACTGCCTGTGTGTTTGACTGAGTGATAAATGCAGGGTCTGGGAGATGAAGGTTCAGGGGCTTGAGTGTTTACTATGCAAGTGTGAGCATGAGGGTTCACATCTCCAGAACCCTGTTAAATGCTGTATAGTACGCTGTCTCATGTGCAAATCCAGTTTCAGAAGGCAGAGACTGTTGACTTCCAGAGCAAGCTGGCTAGCAAGACAAGCCATGTCTGCCAACTCTGTTAGACTGAGAAGCCCTGCCTCAGTGAATTCAGAACACACGTGCACCAATACACATGCCTCAGAACACACACACACACACACACACACACACACACACTACACACATACACACACACACTACACACAGACACAAACACACACAGACACACACACACTACACATACACATGCACACACACACACTACACACATACACACACTACACACACATACATGCACACACACACACTCTCACACAACACACACACATACATACATGCACACACAAATTCATGCACACACATGGAAATGAAAACAACAAACAACCATCAATATATGGTCAAGGCTCACCTCCTGCCTGTTCTAAAACAGAGACTGAAGGCTCCCTATGGCTCTAGTGCTAAGTGGACCTTTAAGACTGCATGCAAAGCATGTTTCTTATAGAACTCTGGAAGGCCAGAGTCCTTCTGTGATTCACTTCTGCATAAATGATTCTCAGGGGCTAGTCAAGGAAAGCTTTCTTCTTGATTGCCAGATGGCAGTCTGTTTTCTCTTAGAAAGCCCTATCTGTACCTTAGATCTTGACAAGTTCCAGTATCTCTAAAGGTCTCACTTTGTTTTTTTGAAAACATGAAATAAAACAGTACACCTGGAGTACATAGGAGAGAGGTGGTGTATAGAAAGAGTTGAAGAAGCTAGAAGTTACTATTGCAATTTAACGTGACCTCCCCAGAGTGCTTTAGCAGTGGCTTGTCTTGCAAAGCCTGACTATTATATCATTTTCCTTTTGGATATTTGCCAGAGCTGAGCTCCCCTGTCTGGTTGATGGGGGCTTTACAGAAACAGTGCCTGCATTGCAGGGTTGAGAGTTCAGATGTAAACAGAGTGCTGGGAATGACCTCTGAGGGGAGCTGACAAGGAAGGAAAAGTATAAAAGTGTACAGTTTCAATATGAAGTTCTCAAATTGGGGAGTAAGATACATTGATATGGAAATAGTTAATTCTTGGAACAAGAGTTTTTCTAAGATTATCTTTTAAAATGTGATTGAGTTGGGAGATTAAGAAAATCATTAGACTCATTAAACATCTCATTATTAAAATCAAACCCAAACAAGTATGAATACTGGACATTGTGTAGGTCAAATATCAATATAGCCATTCTTCATTGTATTGGAAACTAGAAGTGAAACCTTTTGGGCTAATAGGTATTTTTATTTAAATATAATAACCTTGAGTTTGAAAATCTCACCAATCCTATGTGTCTGAAATATTTATCATTGCGATAGATATTTTCAGAATTGTGGAAATTACACACTGATTTGGGGACTTGTACACCCTCTAAATATAAATAAGTCTAAAATACATAAATTAATTTCTACTTAAGTGTGAATTAGTTTTTAAAATAAATTTATTATTAGTATGTGATGTATGTAGGCTGTATGTAGCCAATATGGAACCCAGAGGACAAGTTTTGGTGGGTCTGAGGTCAAACTGAGGTCACAATCCAGGTTTGCGAACTGAGCCATTTTGCCAGTCCATAAGATTGTCCTTTAGCCACACCTAATATTAGTTTTACTAAGAGAGGGCATCATATCCTCTGGAGCTAGTATTAAGTATTCCAGGTGGTTGTAAGGCACTTGGCATAGGTGAACTGAATTCAGAGTTCTCTGCAAGAGAAGTGATTGTTCTTATAATGCTGAGCCATATTTTCAGTCGCAGAGAATAAATGTTTTGTTGGACAAGACAGAAGTTAGCATTTTTATCAGCTTAGAGCAGGTTGGATCACTGGGAAACTGAGGCATAAGGGAAAAAATGGCAGAATTCAACCTGTTTGTAAATAATAAGCGTTATAATTCTAAACATTATTTTGACACACACAAAGCACGCCCGATAACTACCTAACCATGTCACACTGATGATGTAATAATTCCAAGCTTATCTAAACTTTTATATGATATGTGGCATTGTTCTTTTTCTTCATTTTTTATCTTCACAATATTATCTCTTTTATGCTTTGATGTACCCTGTTCTAAAAGATCAATATGGCCATAAATGTTTTTATCTGACATAGTTGCTTTTCTAGCTTGTGCATTTCTTCAGATGCCAGGTCACAAGATAACTTTGAGCCTGTTTTAGCCACAGGCATTAGGACAGCACCAATGAGCAACAGGGCTATTTGAATGATGCTCCTTTCTGGGCGTCTTTCTTAATTACCACTGTCAGAGCTTCACACTTCTGATGAGAACCTGCAGTCATTGGTGCAGGCTGACTGGGTGCACACGTGTGAGAGGAAGGCACAGAGAGACAGAGATGGGATAAAATGCACACACATGCCAAATGTTATGGAGAGACACAATCAGAGACATGAATAGACACAACAGGAACTTGGTTTTTTCTTCAAAGCATTATGGCTCCATTGTTTCTACTCCCTGTGCAGAGATAGATCTTCCCTAAAACCACTATACATGGAAGCTCAAGCCCTTAGGCTTCTTTTCTTTCTGTGCATATCCTATTGACCATGAACTCCTACTGACCATGGTTCTTTAGCTGGACTAAATTTCAAAGATACAAGCTATGTATGTGTGTTCGTGTGTGTGTGTGCATGTGTGTGTGTGATCATTGCTTTTATATATCATATATATACACATACACACATGCACAGATACACACACATATATATATACGTCTATAGAAACCTACATTCAAATATACATAAAAATATACAAAAAATATACATATATATGTGTATATATATATACATATATATATACACACACACACATATACATATATATGCAGAAACCTACACTGAATATGTATAAAGATAGACACATACATAGCCTGGATGTTTTTTCTTATGTCACATGCAAATGTGCTGCTGTGGAATTACTTTCTCTGCTGTAAGTCATGAGCTGGTCCATGGAATTTGTCTCCAGCAAGAAATATGTGAACTGCAGAAGGAGCACATCACTCTTCACTCCTCACTGCTAATATTCTCCTAAGAGCACCGGGTGAGCCATGGAAAAGGAGGGCACAGCGCCCTGAATCTCATCTGCCTGTCTTGTAATAGTTCACACAGCATTCTCTTAAGCTCAAGTTTACATCCAGCACGGGCTTACTCGCTCCATACAGTTTACACAAGTTAAGGTGTCAGTTTTTCACTGTAATATCATGGCGAGGGGACATAAATGACAATTTTCACTGCTATAATTGAAGAGTGGAAACCAGGTACCGGAGATGTTAGGTTGATTCCCCACTGGTGGGATCTGATGCTGATCTGTCCAACCTTCTATACAGAACCATAATGATCATCTACAGGAATTGCTCAATAAATTAGGTTCCCATCCTCCCAAGGTAAGTTCCTATAAAACCCAGAGGATGGTGAGACGTCCTTAGGGTATGTGCCTTTAGGGGCACAACAAAGGAAGTCTGAAGAAAAACAAATTAGAAATTCATCATTTCTCAGAGTAATAGGACAAGACTTCTCAGAGTTTACAGGAGAGTGAAGTTGGCAGGTGGTGAGGAATAGGCTGTCTGCTGTTTATCTCTGGGTCTGATTGCTTTCTCCTTATCTGTCTGAAGAGGAGGGCATGCAATTTACAGAACGAGAAGAAGTTCTCTCCCTTAAAGAAGATTGGAATCCATAAAGAGGACTTTGACAAAGGTAAAAAAGTCTAGAAATCCTTGATTGATACAAAGGGCAATCCAATCATCAGCTACAGTTCCATTCATAAAGTCAACTAATGAAGATTTAGCAAATACAGCCCAATCAAAGGTGTCATTTGCTTTTGGACAGGCTGCTCTAGTTTCATTTCTGTCATTGTGCTATTATTTTGGCAAAAAGTAACCTGTGGACACAAGGATTAGCTTGGTTCACAACTCCAGTTTAGAGTCAATTATTGCAGGGAAGTCAAGGCAGTAACTTAAGCATCATATCTACAGTCAAGAGCAGAGAGAAAGAATGCATGCATCCTTGTTTGCCTGCCTGATCTCAACTAGATGCCTCCTGTTTCATAATTGTTCAAAACACTGCCTAGGGAATGGTGCCACTTACAACAGGCTGAGTCTTCCCATGTGTGTTAATAATCAAGACACTGTTCCCTGACCCTGACATACCCACAGGCAAACTGATCTGGATAATTCCTAAGACTTTCTTCCCAGATAATTCTAGGTTGTGTCAAATTAACAATTAAACCCAACCAACAAACAGATGAATTGAAATATAAATTAGAACTCTGGCACCTGCTTACTTAAGAACCTCTTAGAAAGTATAACTTGGAACAGTCCTCTGAAAAGGTGAAAGGTGAGATCAGAACAAAGCCAGGGGCTTCTGCTGCTCAGGATCTTTAAGCAGAGGGACAAACTGGTTGCCAGTCTCATGGGACAATAACAGAGTCACATTAGAGAAGCACCAAGCCTACTCATCCCCTGGGTCCATGAAAACAGTTTATTTACGTGCATTAGAATCTTGCATGTGCTACTGAGAATGACTAAAACCTATTACAGTTTCTACTCACCCTCTTTAGCACTGATCAATTTGCTTAAGCATAACCTGTTGGTGATCTGTTTTCAGTGAGAGGTGTGTGAGGCTGCTGTACTACACAATGTTGTACACAGTTCTACTTACTGCATGAAATTGTTGCACTATTCAGAGAGAAATGGTCCCTATTAAGCTTTCTGTCAGACAAATAAACAAATGATCACTTGTAAGCCTCAGGTGTAGCTGGTGTTCCATGACATAGTTGTTCATAGGGAAATTGTACTGGAAAATCCAGTAAAACAGAGTTCTTCATATTTAATAAGTGTGATGAACAAAAAAATGTTCTCAGTTTATAGTTTGTGTATTTTTGTCCGCCGGCTAACAGAGCCGTAATATGTTGCTTTCATTCTGTTCCGTTCACTTTGGTAAGTTCATTGATGGGAAGGGGAAATACTGAACTAAAAAGCATTCACTTTTTAAAGAGGTTCATTGGCGAGTATGGAATTGAAAGCATGATTTCTAGTTTACAGGGGAAATGGTTAGCGTTTCTTGCTAAAAATCTGGAATACAATCTTAATAAACAGGTGTTTTTCAGAGCCCAGGGGCTATGATACTAGAGTCAGAGTGGAATAGGGGTCCCGCCTCTGTTGATTTTGCTGACCAAGGGTGTCTGTCCTCTTCGAACTCCAGTTTGCTCTTTCTTATCGACAATCACTGCCAGGTGTGGAGAAGCATGCTCATCACCTTGGCATTGAGGGAGCTGATGCAGGGGACTGTGGTGAGTTGAAAGTTCATTTGGTCTACATGGAAAGACTCAACACTCAGAAACCTAAACGCTAATACAATAAATCACAACACATAATCTACTATAAGACTCAATTGCTTCATCTGCAGGGAGGGACTGAAGCCATGCCTGGTAAGCTGTGTGCTCTTTAATCCTAGCTATCATAGTATCCACATAAAGTTACATTGTTTCATAAATCCTCAATGGATTAGGAACTGGAGCAGCGGCTTGATAATAATAGGGAAAGCCATGGGACTTTAGTATATCACTGAGCGAAATTCATGATGGAATGAATATACAGGCAACAAATGTAGCAAAAATAAACGAGAATACATTGTAGTTCTTGGAGCACAAATATCAATATTAGCATTGATTCCTGCTTTGTATTGCCCCTTTAAGACCAATTTTAATGACCATAAACATTTAGTAATAAGAATATGTAGATAAAAAGTGATTTGGGGCCTAGAGAGGTAGTTCAGTCCGCAAAGTGCTTGCTGTGCAAGCGAGAGGACCTGTGTTTGGATCCCTAGCACCCATGTCAAAATCTGAACATGATGGCAGGTACCTACAGTCCTAGCGCCTGCTGGGGAGGTGGAAATAAGCAGATTCCTGGAGCTTCTCCAGCCGGTCTACTCTAATAGCTTAGCTGCAGGTCAGTGACAGTCCTTGCCTCAGAAAATAAGTTAGAGTGTGACGGAGAAAGACACCTGATATATGAAAACTTTGTCTTCATATGTGCATACACATGTACACTACATATACATGCACAAGCACACACGCACACACACACACACACACACACACGAAGGTGAATACACTATGATATATTGCATGCAAGCTGTTGTTTATATACCTGATTTGTGTGTGTGCAGAACTATTAAACTAAATAATAAAAACAGCCCAAGAGAAACCACAGAGATAGCATTTCAATTGACATATCTCCAAAGAGTATCTGAAGATAGTTCACAGACAATGCGTCAGTCCTTGCAGACACTGAGGTATCAATGTGTGTTCACTAGAACAATGAAAATTAAACTTAACCATGCAGTTTCTGCAGGAATGGGGAAAACAGAACCTCCCCGTAGCTTCTGAAAATGCCAAATGTTTTATGTAGCCTTTGAAAAACAGTTTGGCACCTTCCTAAAAGGTTAAACAGGAGCATCCATTAAAAGAGAAGTGACATCATTTTCCCATACAAAAACATGGATGTGCTTGTCTGTAGAAGATTTACTTCACAAACCTCACTCTAGAAGTAAGTCAAACCTCTGTTAAAGTGAATGGGAAATAAAGAGACATGTAGTTGTAATGGAATTAGTACTCATTAACACAAAGGAATACAATCTCAATAAACAGGTATGAATGTTTCCAAGAAATTATGCTCAAAAGGAACAATGTAAAAACGATAAAATTTGGTCTAACTCCATTTATTATAATATTCTAGAAAATTCTCGAAACTTCAACAAAACCTGTCGGTGGGCACCTAATAGTAGATGGGGGATAGATGGAGGAAGCTGGGAGAGTGACTGAGCATCATGACCTGCGGGGCATGTTGTCTGCCATGTTTACCTTGGTGGCAATTCTATGCAAATGTCAATTCTTTAATATATGCAGCTCATAGCATTTAACCTATTTCCATTAAAGCTAAAAACCAACCAACCCAACCAACCAACCAAACAAAAAACCCTTCATCTGTAGGTTTCAGCAAATATTATTTCCAGAATTCTGCAGCTTTATCAAACAGAAAAACAAATAGGATTCCCTAAGAAAGATGATTTCAAACTGCAATAATATGCTTAGCCCATTTGGTGAAGTTAGAATTCTTCTTGAAGCAAAGATTATATGTAATAGCTTAACATTTAGACCTCTATCCTTCTAACCCCTAACACAAACAAACAAATATCATATTTCTCCAGAAAAAAGTACAGGGACACACAACTGTTGATTCTCAAATGTTTCAAAATCTGATGGTGACCTGTTAGTGTCATTGTCCTTTGGTGGAATTTGCAGAGTGGTGTACTGAGTTACAAATGCTCTAAGGACAGTATCCCCAAGGCTTACTGTGTCATGTTTTGGACAAGAGTGGCTATATGATGCTTCTTTATGTGGAAGTGCCAACGTCTCTGACTTTAAGACAGACAGAAAAACTGGAAAGATGGGAATAACTAGGTAGAAACATACCAACAAGCACGTTGTCAGAATCGCTCTTTTCAGAAACTCTACTTATTAAATCAAAAGTCTACTTATTAACAAAAGTCTAGTTAGACAATAAGTAAGTGGGGGCATTTTCAGAAGCAGAATACCCCATGAACAATGAGGGAGGCATATGGGCCAAGCACATAAGGCAGAACACTTGGGTTGTATCTCCATGTGCTGGGATGCTCGCAAAAGAGGCTCAGCTGACAAGAAAGGAACCCTGTTCCTTTGTATCTAAATGATGTTAAAATTAAATTAGACAGAAGCTTTAAAAATTTCCTCCAACACTATATTTGATATTGGCCATGAGTACAATTTCTTCTATTTATTGCAATTCAGGGATAATCCTATAAAATAAAATATTTAAAACCTTATAAAGTATGGGTGCACTTTGTTTACTAGTAAATACTTGGGCATTTCTCTTAGTGAAATGTGACTTTCTTTTTAAAATACATAACCAGTATCCAGGTGTAGTTATGCATGCCCGATATCCCCGTATGAGGGAATCAGAGGAAGGAAGATCATAAATTCAGTTCCAGCCTCAGTTACATGGAGAGTCCTGAGTGTGACATCAGCTTTGGCTACATGAGACTCTGTCTCAAGCAATCAGCTGCACAAACCAAGATGAAGTGCATTAAGAAATGCCTAGTGAGCACACTTCTTAATTTTAAACCCCAAACTAACTTATGCATATTGATGTAATAATCATAAATCAAGCAAGCAAAATACAAAAATAATAGAATTAAAAATTAGAAAGTTTTAAGAGAAGTAAAATAATGCAGCTATTCTCTGTTATCATCAGGTGAGGGGACTCTTTCCAAGATCCCCAGTGGATGCCTCAAATCACTAACAGTAGCACACCCTGTATAGACGGTTACACATACACGCACATGCACACACACACACACACACACACACAGAATTTCACACCATAACAAAGGCTCCAGGAATATGCTTTTTTGTACTTCCTCACCATTGCAAGGATAATAAATAATGTAGCCACGTGATGAGCTGACTTCTGGTCAGCTGACCTATGGTGTAGCACTAAGCTTCCATTTAAGGATTATTTTAACACGAGTATTATAATGTTGCAAGGCTTGATAGTTAACCAAGTTGGCTCCTGAATGACTTATGGGTGTAGAATATATGGAATGAATCTCTAGATAAAGGGGTGATTCAAGTCCAGGATGGGGCTGAGCAACATGATCACACTGATGTTTCTGCTACTCAGGACAGCATGCAACTTAAATTTTATATATTGTTTATTTTCTAGAATTTTCCATTAAATGGGTTAGATTATGCTTGACTATAGGTAATTGAAGCTGGAAGGGAAAAACCCATATGAAGAGGGATTATTATATTTAAGGGAATCCAAGATAAATCTCCATTGTCTCTTCTGACCTGCTCTGGTCCCACATCCCAATTCACTGGACATTCTTGGTCTTGGCTGCATTCCACCTCCTTTAATTGCTCAGGGTGTCCAGATTCCTGCCATTGACAGGATCAATTTCATGGTAACATCTCTCTTATTCTGCAGAGATGTTCAGTTTTATTCACACAGCTATTGGGAAGACTCTACAACTGAGTAAATAATAACATATAATTTCTCTCTGAGGTTTACTTTTATGGTTTATTCAGTAAAAATAGTATTGTATTCCTCCATAGTTTTGTTGTGAAGGAAAAAGACACAGATATAACTAGTTTTCCTTCCCTCTCCCTTTTCTTTCTGTGCTGGGGATTGATCCAGGTCCTTATATACCCAGGCAAGCAGATGACCACTGAGCTACCAATCCAGCCAACAGTATTTCTGCAATATATTATCTCCTTGGTTTTCGATGAGAGGCATTTGATTGGTTTTCACTAGAAAGGGCTAAAGCAGCAGACCTTTGTATCCTGCCTTGTGCTTCTCTGAACATCATAAAGAACAACAACAGTGAGCCACCAGGTTTTAAAAGTGCTTCAGTTGACTTCTGTTGAAAAAAAATCCATGGTGGAGTAGGCTGGGGTAGTTTTCATGTCAAGGAATAAATTCCAAAATTAATTTGCAATGCACATGCAATGGAAGAGTTGATTTAAAGCAAGCCTTTTAAAGGTTTAGTTTCTCATATTAATGGCATTCCAGGGAAATAAGCATTGTAAATGTACAAAGATCTGTCAGTCCCCCAAGAAAGAAAAAACTGAGTCAGTTTCTTTTTTTTTTCTTCAACATTCCAAATTCTTGACGCAATGGACTCTTTTAATGATTTCAATCTCCTCCTATATATGATTTTATTACCTAGAAACATACAAGCTAAGAATACAGGCCGCCTGCTGAGTAAGAAAAGATGTCCATGTATTTGGAGTTTGACATGTTTTTAATATTAAAATTAACTCATTCAGTTACCATAAGCCAGGCAAACTCTAAGAACCTTGAGTGTTCTGATTTCACACAGCCTTCTCATGGAGGTGGTGGCAACGTCATCATCACCATCACCATCACCATTATCATCACCACCGTTACCACCATTACCACCACCACCACCACCACCACCACCACCCCACCACCACCACCACCACCACCACCACCACCACCCCACCACCCCACCACCACCACCCCACCACCACCACCCCACCACCACCACCACCATCACCACCACCACCACCACCACCCCACCACCCCACCACCACCACCACCCCACCACCACCACCATCACCACCACCACCACCACCACCACCACCACCACCACCACCCCACCACCCCACCACCACCACCCTTATATGGAAGAGAGCAGCACCCACAGTGAACAAGTAATGTGTCTCCAGGAAAGAACAAGATTAGCTTGCTGTATTTGACTCTAGTAGATGAATACATTTTAATTATCCTTCTCACAAGGAAATCCATTCTATTGTTTAAGTTTAAAAATTGACACATGAGCTTGAGAGATGGCTCAGAAGTTATGAGCACCGGCTGCTTGCTCTTCCAGAGGTCCTGAGTTCAATTCCCAGTAACCACATGGTGGCTCACAGCCATTTGTAATGGAATCTGATGCCCTCTTCTGGTATTTCTGAAGACAGCTATGATGTACTTACATAAATGAAATAAATAAATCTTTAAAAAAAAGTGACACATTTTTTTTACCTAAATGAAATGCTGGCAGTGAGAAGAAGCAAAACTGCATGGGAGAGGAGCATTCAGGGTTATACTGAGGAGGGACCCAATGTGCTGCAGCCTGGGCTTAGGTCTTGGCTACCTGTGTGGTAGTTTTTATTTTTTACCTTATTTATTTATTTATTTATTTGTTTGTTTATTTATGGCATTCTTCATATTTGGAGACATAAAATGGACAATTGAGGGGCTTACTTTGAACCTTTTATTTTCATCTAAGTAAAGGTCCAACTCAACACCGTAGCACTTTACTTAGCTTAAATATCTTGCAAGTTGGGTAGCAATCAACTTAGAGCAAGCACACCCAGGTTTTAAGTCTGAGAGTCTCTTTATATTCCTGGAAAATAGTAAGATCTATTTATTTATTTATTTATTTATTTATTTATATATTCATTCATTTGTTCATTCATTCTTGTTTGCGTAGTTTACAGTGCTGAGGATTGCATCCAGGGCCTCTTGCATGGTAGGCAAGTAAGTACTTTACCACTGACCTATGCCTTCAGACTCCCCTCCATTTTCTTTTGGTAGATTACACCCATTTCTATTTAAAATTCAATGTTTGATTAGATATTTATATCCCAAACTAAAAATAATAAACACAATATAATTAACATAATTGAACATGAACTTTTTTTAAATGACCAACAATTTCTTCTGAGCAAGCAGACGTGATATGATTCCTACCTTTGGAAATTCTCTGGTGTTGGCTTCATAGGAGACAGCTGGGTTTTCCTACTTGACTGTGGGGTCTGTCCGTCGCAATGTGACTCTGAGAAAGTCTACTTATTGTACAGGTTGAGTGGAGAAGGTGACCAGGCAGAAGTGTTTCAGAAATATTATAAATGTAGTTGTTTCCATTGGTTTGTTTGTTTTTCTATTTGAAACCTTGAAAGGACTGGGAAAGTCCTTAAGGCTCCAGAAGCATCCTTGGACTCCGATACTAGAGTGACTTTGAATGACCTCCAATATTAATTGATCTGTGTGACATTTTTAAGTTTGAGAAAAGGCTAAATGAAAAACTAATCTCTCAAGTGGTTCTCATGTTTGTAGTAAACTGAACTTATAGAAAACCATCAGCCTTGGGTAATCTCAAATATTCTAATGGAGAATATAAATAGCAAGAATTCTGCTGGAAATGGCAAGTTTAATTAATGAAATGATTAATCAGAACACTTTCCCTAGGACATGTCTTTTTAAAATTGATTGCCTTTATAAGTTACCACATACACACAGGTTCTCATAGAAAGGGAAGTGCTAATATAGCTTGCTTTAGACATTTTTGTGTGTCTAATTCTATACCTTCTCAGGGTTGACAGGTAGTTTTTTTCCTCTGGAAGATGATTAGTTTTTATTATATTTTTTTCTATTTATGTCACTGGCATTTCTTTTTAACTAGAGATTCCCTTTGGCTAGAGATCTCATGAAAATTTTGGCCAGTGACCCCAGGAGGCACTAATTCCAAACATCATTCATTAAATGACAACTACCATGCAGGAGGAAGAAGGTATGTGGTCCATAACTATGAACTTGGTTAGGGTTTGGATCTTCCTCTTTCTTCTATTCAAAGATGCTCAGAAGATGGCTTGATTGAATTTCAAATCAACATGCTCTTAAGATATACAAACATTGGCTTTGGTCACTTGTACAAGACCCACACAAAACCTAATCCCTTGGTATTTTTATCTCCAACAGAGAGGAGACTCAGAAGGCCTCCCCTCTCACCACCAATGAACTACCAGTTAATGGATGCTAGGAGAGAGGGTGCAATTTTCTTCAATGGCATTACCAGTGGCAAGTTCCCTAAGCTCCATTAAAGAACGCCTCATCCATGCAACTGACACACACATGAGTGCATACATGTAGCAAACATATACAAACACACACATGCACACATACAAGGACATGCAGCTAGAAGGGGACATGATAGGAAGAAGAGTTTCAGAGAAGGGGGGGAGAGAGGATGGGGGGTGTAAAGATGACATTTCATTATATATGCATGAGATTGTCAAGGAATCGAAAATGAGATATGCAAATGTCTTCAGGTCTCATAGCTTTGAAATTCACAGAAATTCAAACATATGATCTGCTCTGTACCATACTCACAAATACTTAAATGTTAGCTGACTGAATTTTGAGTATTTCTTGGGGTTCTTTCTGCTTCTTCTCCCTGAGAAGTAATTCAACTTTTAACTAACTTTATAAGACTTATCATAACTTCATAAACGTAATAATTCAATTCTTCTATTAAAAGCATGACCGTTAAGTAAGGCATGTTGGTTAAAAATGAAGAGAATCTCTCTGTAATGAACCTGAATAATTAGAGATCACTAAAGTAAAAAGGAAGTAGCCAAGAATGAAAGAGTGGAGAAAGAGTGTAATATTCTCTAAGAGTACATACATTTATAGATTATCAGATGAGAACCTTCCTCAGTGGTCCCATGCTTAAGAAGAAAGACACCTGCAGATCTAAATCCTGACACTAAGGGGACAATGTGGTCATTAACACTTCTTATCCGGGATAAATCAGATGCCATTGATTTGGAGACCTTATCTCTGTTGGGTTAATCTCACAGCACAGAAAATGATCTGCACCTCCTTAGATGATAGTTGCTGTACAAAGGGAGTCGAGAGAGATCCACAAGGCTCCAGACTTAAGTCTCAGAGAAACATCGGTGCTGTCAGATGCCCTGTCAGTGGCTGCAGGGAATTCTTCCCATTTCAGTCCTGAGTTAAAAAAAATAGAAATAATGTTCACAAACTCATCTTGCCCAGGAAGTTTGCGAGTGGGCAGGAATTGAGGAGGTGAAAAAAGATGATGAAAAAAAGCAAAAGCAAGGCAGTGAAGCTTAAACCACATTTACAAAACTCTCCCTTGGCATGTCAGTGGAAAAAAACAATCCAGCCTCAGGTTTTGCAGGGGACTTAAGAGTTTTCTAAGCCAGGCGTTTTAAAAATTGAACTTGAAGCTTAATAAATACTACTTTAGAATGGTAAATAATCACTTCTCACCAAAAATTGGGCACAAATCTCAAAGTCTTAAAACAGGATAGACAGTGAAAAAAGTTATTTAAAGGCTGGATGGCGGCTTAGTGAGATAAAGTACTGTGCAAGCTTGCCACCTGAAGGCAAACCTGGGGACATGAGGGACAGCCTGGGAACTTGAGGGCAAGCCTAGGAACCTGAGGGCAAGCCTGGGGACCTGAATGTAAGTTCTGGAACCCTAAGTTGGTTATGAATTTTCCATTGTCTTCTGACTTTCACATAACATGCATACATCTACATTTCCATATGGATGTATATGCCTATACACACACACACAGAGAGAGAGAGAGAGAGAGAGAGAGAGAGAGAGAGAGAGAGAGAGAGAATATAAGCCAAGGAGAAAGGATTTGCAAAGGAAAGTAACTTTTGAAAAGTGTCTTTAGATTTTTAAACTCATATTTTACAAATATTTTTCTTTTTTTTTTAAACTAGCACATCAGTAAGTCTTTTGTAGTTTCCTTACATTTTAATCTTTGATTGCATGTCTGAAACTTTGTAAGACTAGCAGAGAAAATTAACTAGAATGTAGGCTATAATTTACAACCTCCAGAGGTAAATGACTACACTACAGGAAATTATTTATATTTACAATCTTCACTTTAAATAGAACAGAATGCAAAATTATTTCCATTATGACATGCATCAATTATACCTATGAACTGTTCATAATGTATCAATAGAACAAGTGTGTTCTCATGATTCAGTTTACCAATATCTCTCAAGTCTTCTGTGAGCCTTTCTGGGATCAGTCATAATAGGCTAATGTTCATGAGGTGTTTATCATATCTGCTCAGATAAAGCCGAACATCAGTTCATGGACCCAGATGCAAAACAAACATAAATAACAATATAAGATGATAAAATCCAAGTTTGACGAACAGGTTTCCTAAGTTCTAGAGCAGTGGTCTTCCACCTTCCTAATGCTGCGATCCTTTAACACAGTTCCTCGTGTTGTGGTGACCCCCAACCGTAAGATTATTCTCATTGCTACTTCACAACTGTGATGTTGCTACTCTTATGAATTGTAAATATCTGATATGCAGAATACCTGATATGTGACCCATGTGCAAAGGTGGTTCATCCCCCAAAGGGATCTTGACCCACAGGTTGAGAAGCACTGCTCTATATCAACCTTCCTCCCAAAGGAAGTGTCCCCAGTGTCCCCAGGTGAGAATGTGGGAAAGGCCACACAATCCTCACCATGAGCTTGTGTTGCCAAGGCAACAGGAAACCTGTGATCTTGCCTGTCACCGATGGCATTAGTCAATGCCTCTGTTTGGAAAAGTTCACCATTATTGCAATTATGAATTTTGCTAAAGTTAAAAAGCAATTTATAGTATAAATATAAATTTATAAAAGAAAATAGTAAAAACCTGCATGTCCCATGTTTCTCATTGTCCAGTGCTGGATGACAAATTCTTTATACCATTATTGAAAATAATTTTTAAAAATTAAAACTTTTCTATCACTGTCGATTAAAGTCCTTCTAATACATGCAGACATTACTTCCAACATGCTTTGTAAACAACTGCTTACACGCAGAATCTGACTCAACAAGTGTGCTAAGCCCCTACTATTTTCCTGATGTTTCAAATGTTACTTTCTGTATCTGAGTGTGCTTATGCATACGTGTTTGTAGACCCCAGAGGTCGACCTTGAATGTCTTCCTCAGTAGCTACCTGCCATGACTTTTTTAGGCAGTGTCTCTCATCCAATCAGGAGATCATCAATTTGTTTAGGCTAGTCAGCCAGCCAGTCATTGTGTCTCTCTCTTTATGGCCCTGAGATTACAAGCACTTGCAACCATACCTGGATAATCATGTGAGTTCTAGGGATCGAACTCAGGTCTTCACGGTTGTGTGGCAAGTACTTACTGATTGAGCTGTCTTTCCAGCCTGAAATGTTCCTTCTGTTTATGGCACTTCTGTTTATTGAATTTATGACGAGAATTCTGAATGTGTTTCCCACACAAGCGTATTAGCGTTGAAAATGCTACGTTAGCTTAGCATGTCTTGCTTTCAGGTCTTTTATCTCCTATAAAACCTCATGGTCTTTAATGAATACTCACTTTCCATGGTACCCTGTGATGTACAGGTTTATTATAGATGAATTTTTACTCTAAAATGATACTCTTCTAGTTAGAAGTGAATCTTTTTACTAAAAGTTTGAGAGTGGGTAAATTGCTTGCTATGTAAGCAAGATGATCTACGTTCAAATCCCCAGAACACACTGAAAGCCAGGCACGGTAGCATGCATTTACCCTCACAGTTCTCAGGGGAGGTGGGGGCAAATACAGGAGAATCTTCAGAAGCTTGTGGGTAGGACTCGCTGGCATCCACAGCAACAAACAAGAGAGCTGACCTCAAAGATAGTGGAATGCAAACACCAACACCCAAGGTTGTCCTCTCTGTATGTGTGTGTGCACGCGCACACACACACACACACACACACACACACACACACACACACACACACTGACCTAAACAAGAGCAGCCGCCCTACAGTCAAGATGAATAGTATGCAGAAAGTAACAGTGTAGAGAGAAAGGAGCCTGGATGCTTTCCGCTGAGGCTGAATGTGGGGTGAAAGCCCACTGCTGCTGCACACATGGGAGTAACTGGATAGTGTATAAGAAAGTATAAAAACAGAAAACATAAAGAAGAATAATTAGCCATTAAGGAGCAGTCAGAGCCTCTCTCCCTCACCCCACCTCCCTCCCTCACCCCACCTCCCTCCCTCTCCCTCTACCCCTCCCTCACTTTCCCTCCCTCCTCCCCACCCCTCTGTGCGCACGTGTGTTTTATTTGTTATCCACTGGGCATTCTCTGTGTCAGTGTATAGCACCACCACAAGAATACAAAGTAGACATTTCTCTACATCTTACCCTTAAATCTGAACACTAAGCATCTAAATGATGTGTGTTATGTAACACACAGGACAGTTTTTACTATAATTGGTTTTGGAACTGTACATCTGTGATACATAGTTTTCTCTGACTTACCTTCCTTTTATTTGGCTCTAACTTTCTATGCATCCCCTTTACACCTCATTACACCATAACCTCAGCCAGATTTCATGCTATTGACATTTCAAAAATAGAGTTTAAAAAACCACTTCCATTGCAGGGGATGTATGAGGCAAAAGGAAAAATGATTTTCTTCTTTCATAGATCAGGAAACCACCCAGCTCTGCCATGACTCACATCTATATCAGTCATGATCCAGGATACTTTAAAACTTTACATCTATCACCAAATAGCACAGACATCAGCCAATTAACTGAGGTTGTGTGGGGGGACTAAATGGTGAGGGAGACAGGACTGGCCGGAAGGAGTGGTGGAGCATGAAGTCACTCAGGAAGATGGGTTAGGACCTTTGCTACAGTGATACCATTCATGGACCCCCTCTTGCCTACTTTTACAGATGATATTTATTTTTTTCTCTTTATATTATTTCTAAAAATCAATTTAATTTTATTTTATGTGCATTGGTAGTTTTGGATGAATTCATGTCCTTGCAAAGGTGTAAGATCCCCTGGATATAGAGTTACAGACAATTGTGAGCTGCCATGTGGGTGGTGGGAATTGAACCCAGGTCCTCTGGAAGAATAGCCAGTGCTCTTAACCACTCAGCCATCTCTCCAGCCTCCCCTAATGTTTCTCTTTTATTCTTTGAAAATTTCATACATGTATATAATATATCTTGAAAATACTCTTTATTCCCCATAACTTCTAGGATACCCCAACCTATCTTCCCTAACATTACAGCCTATTTTGAAAGTTTAATCTTAATTACAATTTAACCCACTGAGTCTAATTAACAATGTCCACATGTGCACAGGTGTGGAGCCATCTATTATGACATGGACACTTGCTAGGGACCATTTTCACAAAGAAAAGTAATTTTCCCTCCCCCAGAAGCCATCAATTGCTAGTAGCTCCTCAGATGGGGCCTTGGGAACTCCTCCCCAGTGCATGCTGGAATTTTTAACTGGCTTGATCTTGTTTGGGTAACTACAGCTGCTGAGTAGATGCGAATGGTGATATTTCCAATGGGCAAGGTGATCATCACATACTGGTGTTGGTCTTTAGGTCACTCCTCCGATCCGTATCACTCATATCAAGGGTTAAGGGACTCTCACGTCTACCACCTCCCTCGTATGTGTGAGGACACTCATAATTTCAGCCATGTTTAGAAGTTGTTGTTGAATGAACCATGGAGACTAGAGACCAATGGAGAATGAGGACAAGACTATTTGAAAGCTGGAAAGAATAAGGGAGGAGAGTGAGGGACAAACAAGATAAAGAAAAGAGGGGAAGAAACCGGAAGGAAGAGAAAGGAAGGAAAGGCAAGGGGTGGGGCAGAAAGTGATGTTGCTTGCACACAATGACAAAGGTCATTGACCATATGACAAACTCTTCTTCCTCCTTCTCCTATGAGCATTTCATCATTGCACCTTTCCTGTCTATCTGGCAAGTGACACATGCTTGTTTCTACTTTAGTATCCATTGAAAAGACCCACTGTGCAGTGATGTCATCTTTCTATGTTCCATCCCTACAGGGATCATCTCTGTGTGCTACAGTCTGAAAAAACAATCCCATCCATTCACACACTCATTTGCCCAGGAGAAGCCTGTCACAGGGATGGGGCAAAGTCAGAGCACAAGCTTTCTCCAAGGGACTCTGGTTTGCAGTCAGTCACATTGGATCATTCCATCTTGGGAAGGAAACAGTCCCTGTGGGTATGGACCTGGGAAGCTTGACTCCCTCAGTCTCCAAGGGTAGCAGACTCTGCAGAGCTCTCAGTTGGTGGGTGGCCTCAACTTTACAAGCTCATTCTGTGTAAGGATGCTCAGAAAGACATAAGCAGAGACCTCTCACACCAAAAAACCAGGTAGAGGTCCCACAGCAGGCAAGAACAGCTGGGGACACAAGGGAGGGACCAAGTAAGGGAGTTGATGTGAGCCAGCAGGTGGCTCAGTAGGATCTATGGATGATCACACTTGTGGTCTCCAGAGAGCATGGGTCCACAGTCTGATCTCTACTGAGCTCAAACCAAGTACACTGTCAAATATGGGGGGGGGGGAATGGAAGTGCAGAGAGGAGAGGGGAGGAGAGAGAATGGAGATAAGGGGGAGAGAGAGAGAGAGAGAGAGAGAGAGAGAGAGAGAGAGAGAGAGAGAAAGTGGATGAAGGGAGATGAGAAAGGAATGGGGAAGAGGGGAGAGGAAGAGAAAATCTGTAGGATAATATGAAAGATGAAATGGAAAAGTCAATTTTGGCGCACACGCACGCGCGCGCGCGTGTTTGTGTGTGTGTGTGTGTGTGTGTCGGTGTGCATGTGTGTGTGCATGTGTGTGAGTGTGTGTGTGTGCATGTTTCTGGGGATGGGACCCACACTTCCATACAAACAAACACTTTAAAATTAATCCTCAGAGCCTGTGAGCTGAGCAGGTAAAAGTGCCTGCCGCCAAGCCAGTTACCTGACTTTGATCCTGAAGATTAAGATAATAGCAGGACTGTGTTGTTTGACACATACACAGTGGCACGCACGTGAGAAGGCTCACGTGCAATAAGTACCATGAGCAAAGACAAAAGCAACATAACTGAAAACAACCGAAACAAAAAGACCAACCCCAGACTCACCAGAGAAAAGATGCTTCAAAATATTAGAGTGGGTGGACATTTGGGAGGCATGGTTAAAGTTTGCACACCTGAAACCTTTGTTGATTCTTCCTAAAACAAGTCCTGGGGTGCCACACCTGCTATGAGGTCTATCTGCAGCTCCATTTTAAACCCCACCCAGCTCTTACACTTCATTATAACTTCAAATCAAGCAGCTCAACCTGTACATTTTCAGGCATCAAATATATTTAATAAACATTTTAAAATTTAATATCACTTCAGTAAAATACAAATTTGATGGCATTATATCCCATGGTGTTTAAAGAGAAGGTTGCAAAATCAGACATAGGATCAGATTCCTCAAAGTCACTGCCCAGCAGCGCTCTCGCGGTACCAATTGTACAAGAATATAAATACAACAAGTCTGCACTCATCTCAGGACACAGCCATGATGGAGGCAGCCCAGGAAAACATGCTTCTTGTTTGGCCTCAATCAACTCAGATCCAATGCTAAGTAAGACCTTCTGCTGGGGTGCCAGGGAAACCTGAACTACTGTAACATAACAATAACAAGGAAGATTTCTGCAGTGAATGAAGTTTCATAAGGTCCCAGCACACAGTAGTGGCTCAGCCACTTAGCGGTACCTTGTCAGCTGCTCTGACAATGGTAACTCAAGCCCCTGCCTCTGAACTGTGCTGTGTGTTATGCTTACTTATGTTAATTTTACAAGTCAAAATGCGCTGGCCAAGACAAGCCTTGCTAGAGAAAGTCCTTCAATGCCTGGTTCCTCAGACACTGAATTGCATGGGATCCTGATTATTAGAGACCTCTAGATCAGAGCTTTTTTTTTTTTTTTTTTTTTTTTTTTTTTTTTTTGAGACAGGGTTTCTCTGTGTAGTCCTGGCTGTCCTGGAACTCACTCTGTAGACCAGGCTGGCCTCGAACTCAGAAATCTGCCTCCTCTGCATCCCAAGTACTGGGACTAAAGGTGTGTGCCACCACTGTCCGACTTATCAGAGCTATTTTTAAAGTACAAGGAAGCTCTGAAAAATTCTCTTTTTTCCTTTCTTATTAAGCCCAAGGGCACACAGTAGCAAAATTATATCAAGATCTTAGACTTTTAAATAACCCCTTCTTTTGTGTGCATGTGTACGTGTGTGTGTGTGTGTGTGTGTGTGTGTGTGTGTACATAAGCATGTGCCATGGTGTAGGTGTGCAGGTCAGAAGATTATTAGTGGCAAAGAGTCTATTGCCTTCTTCCACCATGTGGGTCCCAGGGATTGAGCCCAGGTGCTCAGGTTTGATTGACACCAGAGACTTTACTCTCTGTCAACCCAAAATGTACACATTTGCAGACAGGAAATATTGGCAGGAGAAAAACAATTTTGCATGCATACATTCATACTTACACACACACACACACACACCACAGAAACAAGGTTAGTGCTTTTGATATTTTAGCTATTCTACTATTTTAGTATTAATTTTGAAGTGTGAGGAGGGGGAAAGGCAAATTGGGAGAATCTATGCAAGTTGCAAATGCAATCAAACATCTCAACTAAGAGATGAAAGAGACAATCAAAAAGCATAGTTAGACACAGCTCATGAGAATAAAGCTAACTTCAGTTAGTTCGTAAGAAAAGTCTTTCTAGAATCAGAAACTTCGTAAGTCAGAGTTTTCAACTGACTGTGGTTTTATACCCTGGACGAGGCCACCCAGCTCCTGTTAGAAAATGATGACCGACAGCCGTGCTGTCGTGTACCCTGTCTGCACTCAGAAATAAGGAGATTTCTGTATGAAGCTACTGAAAACACAAAAAATTTGTGCAGAATACAGTTAAAGTATACACAGCACAAGACTCAAAATGGACTGGGGTGGAAGGAAGGCTGAGAGCCCATCCCGTGCCTTCTCCTGGCACCCTCTCACCACTAAAGGACATCTTAACGCTGACAATGGTAGAGTGAATATTTTTCTAAGTATGTGTTAGAGTGAATTTTAAGATTATTTTATTCACAATCTTTTGTTTTATTATTTTGTTAAGAGAGAGAGACGTGTGTGTGTGTGTGTGTGTGTGTGTGTGTGTTCTGAACTGCTGCTAGTTGGGGGCAGGGAAATGTCAAAGTTATTTACTTGTGAAATTTCTTGCTCTGATTTCCATCTTGTCCCCTCTTCTACCAGCTCACAACTGGTAGACCAGCTTTTTGGATCTCAAGTCTTCCTGAAAAATATTGGTCACTTATGCAGAAATCCATACATCCTTACACTATTTTCATATGTGTGTGAACACATTTGGAAAAAATATGAGCCGCTAAAATTTAATACTGAAAAATCACCTGGTACTGGAAAGGTATCTCACATTGCATAAGAATGAAGACACCAGTTTGGATCTTTAACATACATGCAAAAAACTGGGGATGGAGGTGTCTACCTATAAACCCAGTGCTGGGAAGGCAGAGGCAGAAAAAGTCCTAGGACCTGATGCCCAGATAGATTATATGACTTGATGAATTAGCTCTCTGTCTCTCTTTGTCTCTGTCTGTCTGTCTGTCTGTGTCTATCTCTCTGTCTGTCTCTGTCTCTCTGTCTCTGTCTCTCTGTCTCTCTCTCTCTCTCACACACACACATGCACACACACACAGACAGACAGACACACACACTTCATCTGGATCCCAGAGGCAACAGTTACTTTCTGAGGATGTGCTGTATCCTCTGGAACATCCTACTGCATATTGCTGCAAGCAAGAACCTTCTCAAGGTGCTGCAGTTGGAATTTACTGAAAAGAAACTGGTTAAGGTGTTAGTTAAAGCTGGAATACACCAGGTGATAGATGCATCTTTGGTAGTGTGTACTTTTGGATCATCAAAAAGAAATAGCACAGCTATTTTTAAAATGGGTCATATTTTTTCAAATAATAAAGCAGTAACTTGCTAGGAAGTTTTTAATAGAGGCTCTACTTGTCACCACCACCCCACACCGTGACACCCCTTCCTGTATGAGCTGCTTATTGACTCTCCTTTGCACTTAATGCCCTCTGTTGACTTAGAAAAAAAATAAATCAAACTTTTAAGGACATATGGCTTTTCTTCCACCTCCATGTTTCAGATTTACTTGGCAACACCTACACAGAACTGGAGGTTTCTATAAAGTGTCAACAGCTGAGATATCCCAGGAGATGCGAGTGTTTTGCACGTTAAGAGTCGGATGGAAAATCACTAGATCTAAAGAACAAGAGAGAAGGCATTCTTAGAGGGTTTATATCAACTCAGATTGATTTCTACTTATTTCTATTAGACCTCAAATATTCTCATGAAAAAGAGAGGCAGAAGAAAAACTGTATATCCAGTTATTTAAACAGCAACTTTCATAAATGCATCAATCCGCATGAAGTTCACTTTTAGAGTAGATTTGTGTGCACACATTTGTTTGTTTTGCTCTTGGGTGTATGAGTCCCTGTGTGTATGTACATATGTGCACATACATGTAGAAGTAAGAGGTGATGCTTCTCAGGCACACATACCATTTAGGGTTTTTTTGTTCTTGTTTTAAGATTTAAACTATTTTATTCCTTTATGTGGGTATTATTATTTTTGTCTGCATGTGTGTCTGCATATAAGACATATGCCTGATACCCTGGGAAACCACAAGAGGGCTTTAGATCCCAAGCAACTGCAGTACAAATGGTTATGAACCACCATGTGGATTCTGGGAATTGAACCTTCATCTTCTGGAAAAGCAGATGGTGCTCTTAATCACTGGGCAATTTCTCCAGACCCTCCTTTTTTTTTTTTTTTTTTTGAGCCAGAACCTCATCTTGGCCTGGAACTTGCAAGGCAGCTAGGCTTGTTAGCCAGTAAGCCCCAGGGACCCTCCTGTCTCCAAGTGCTACAACTGAATGTATGCACCATTGTGACCAACATTATTTTTTAAACATAGATTCTAGGAATCAAATTCAGATGTTCCTGCTTTCAGGGCAATTCCTATAATGAATGATCCATTTCCATGGGCCTATAGTACCTGTACTTCATTTTGCATTATTCACACAAGGGCAGTGGATACAGTTCAGTCTTGCCTTACCTAGAGTACACAAGGACCTGAGTTCAGTTTTCAGCACTGCTAATTAAAGACATAATGCTTAAAAAACAAGAAATTCAAACCAATTATTCTGCTTTGTGTTCTGTTTCTCTGATAAAAACCATGACCAAAAACAAAATTGAGGAGCATCATCACAGGGAAATCGGGACAGGAACTCAAGTAGGAGTAGAGACACAAATCCTGATGGAATCTTACCTCTGGCTTGTTCTCCATGTTCAACTTGCTTTTTCATACAACCCAGGATCAATTGTCCACAGATGGAATTGCCCAAAGTAGAGTGAGCCCTCTCTCATATCAACCACTAATCAAGAGTAGGCCCTACAGACACACCTACAGGCCAGTCAGTAGAGGCCATTCCTCAACTGTGATTCCTTCTTTTCTAGTGACTAATGTGTGGAAAGCTGACAAAAGCCAACCAGAGAAATAATAGATGGAATTCTGAGTATTACATTTAATATGTAGTGAAGAACTGTGGTATCATTACTCAGAATTATGCAACTATTGATAAAACTAATATTAAAAGAAAAATAAAGAATAAAATATAACTAAATTTGGTGCTTATATTAAAACACAAGTATGTATTTGCTGGTACACAAGCTGACTTTAAGCAATCCTGTGACCCATTTCACCATTTTAGAGTGACTGGTTAGAATCCTGTGACCCATTTGAGTGAAAATTTTAATCCCTTCCAGCTATGAAATCATACCAAGTCTAAGATATCTTGAGGCTCACAGGTAATGTCTAAAACACTCTATTATAGCACAAAGGAAATCACACAAACACACATAAACACACACAAACACACACAAACACCACACACAAACATACACAAACACACAGCATCTTGAAACACAGAGCTCTCAAACATAAGGAATGACGCTGACTGTGTGCTATGTTCAGGAGGAGAGATGAGTTTGGATATGCTAATTATTTAAGTCAGAAAAAAATATTTCGCGACCTGTTATTCATGAACTACTTAAACAACCATTTCCTCCCATGAAAGGCTTTAATCGCATACTTGGCAGCTGTCATCTGTGTACCCCTTGCCTCTAGGTATCAAAAGCGAAATAGTGAAAGTTTGTTTAAACTGTTAACTGGCATTTCAACCGTTTCACACAGTGAAGACCAGCCTTACAGCAGAGTTTGAACTTAGATGAATCCTATTTTACTAATGACAAATTAGTTCTCAAACAACAAATTCCCTGGTTTTAGTCTTGAACTTACATACTAACTCCATAGTAAACACTGCTACATTCATGAGAAAGACACGCTCGCTCATGTGTGCATTCCTCCTTGTGAATGAACACGAGGAATACAGAGGTCACCTCCAGGCATCTTCTCAACTGCTCTCCACTTCATTTTTTGAGACAGGGTCTCTTACTGAACCTGTTGCTCCCTGATTCAGCTAGATTGACTGATCAGGGATCATCAACTGTTCTCCACTACACCTGGATTTTCCCCAGAGCACTCAGATGCCACCTGTGTCCTCACACTTGCATATCAAGCAGGGTACTGACTAAGCCACCTTCCCAGCCCCACAACACTGCTTCTCATAGACAGAAGCATCCAGTCAGCATATCCTTACATACATGAGATATACCGTGTATATATACATATACACATAAGAAATCCAACCACGTGGGAAAAAAGGCTTTGTTACTATTACCATTAGCTTTCTAACAAAAGCTAACACCCTCCTAAAACCTCTGAAAGGCAGCTTTGTTCCCAAGCTCATAGGACAAACGAGTCATTTAAGAAATGCATCTGTTACTTGGGAATCACAGCAGCTATGACGACCTGCACACACCCTGAATGAGACTGGCCTCTTTGGCATCCTAGTATGGAGAGGGGAAGAGTTACCTGGGCTCTACTCCTTCCTAAATATGAGTGGGCAGTTAAAACAGCTAGCACGGAGGGAGGGCTCCCAAGCCCCCCCCCCCCCCCCCCGCTGAGGACTTGCAGACAGATAATGGTCACTAGCCAGGGAGAGATGTTTTCTTTAGTAGTGTAGTTGCTAAATTGCCCACACTTCTGTAAATAATCTTACTCCTATGCTCTTGTGTGGATGCCTAAAAGACATTGGGTCACAGACAGAGAAAAATATGTAAGGAAGTACGAGAGGGGGATCAGCAGGAATGGCAGACAGGGGAGGGTAAGATGGAGCAATGGAGGGTGACTATGATCAATTACATTACAGGTAACATGAAAATGTCATAATGAAACCAATTGCTACATATGCCTAATATATGCTAAGTAAAGTATAACATAAAAAAGTGCTTCAGTTTTGGCATCTACATCTTAAAATTAAGTTAAATTGTGTGGTAACGCAATGCAGAGTTACTGTTAACTAGTAAAAATAATTTATATATTCAAATGAAGAAACTGGTTTTCTATTTAAACCCTTCTGCCATGTTTTATGGCATACTGTTAGGATAATCATTAATATTTAAAGGTAGAGAAAATGATGTTACTAACATGGAAGATACCCAAGGACTTAAGGTGGTCCTATGGCACAGTTGGTGACAAACTTGCTTCTCAGTCATTTGAACATCAGGGCCTAATTCCGGTTGTGAAGATTTATTTACCACTTGATAGCAATTGATTGTGAGGAATGTTCTGAATGAGCTTGTAATCAACAGTGGTTGCATTTCAGGTTCATCTGTGAATTCTGATTCCCTAAATGATTTAACCTAGTGGCTCTCAGAAAGGTTGACAGCAGGAACTTCAACTGAAGAACATGTCCTTACTGATTAACTCATACCACTGATATTCATCCTAGGTGCGTGCATGTGTGTGTGTGTGTGTGTGTGTGTGTGTGTATGCATGTGTGCTTGTACATGTGTATATGCCAGAGGCAATCAAGGTCTCAGTTGTCAGGTGCCACCAACTTTTGTTCTTTCAATGTGTGTAACCGGGTCTCTTGTCTTGGATTTCAGCATGTAAGCTAGGCTGGCTGGCCACCGAGCTCCAGGGATCCACCTGTCTCTGCCTTGCAGACCTGGAATAACAAGCAAGGACACAGCACCATCCTTGGAGCTACTTTTCAACACAGGTTCTACAGATTAAACCCCAGTCCTCATGCTTCGACTACGGGTACTTGGCTGGTTGAATTACCTCACTATTTTATTGTTTAATTTAGATGTCTTTCAAGCCTTGTTTCTGGACCACAGCAGAAAAAAAGTCCATTTCTCCAGAATGAGGCTACAAAGAGGTGATGGGTTTGAAACTGCTGTTTTCTGATTATACGTTGGTCGGGAGTATACTTTTTAGATGAGGCTGTAAACATGAGAGAAAATAAAATATAAACACAATCATTTTTTTTTCTTGTAAACAGAAGAAAAATCTTGGAACTAATGTATAAAATCTTACAGTTATTGCAACGTTAAACACAGTTAAGTTTTATTAATTTACTTTGTTTTGGCGGTATGCATAGGGTAGGTAAGTGTGTAGACATGTAGGTGTACATGTATGTGAATGTAGGTAAGTGTGTAGACATGTAGGTGTACATGTATGTGAATGCTGGTGCATACTTGCTGTGGTTTACATGCATGGAGGCAAGAGAACAGTTTTTGCCAGTTGGTCCTTGAACTTTCCCATTGTTTAGAGGCAGATCTCTTGTTACTTTTGTTGCTGTATCAGCCAAGCTAGCTGGCCTATAAGCTTCTGTCTCCCCCTCCCACTTCCCTTAAGACTGCTGGCATTACCACAGGTCTGGCTGTTATATGAATTCTTGGTATCAAACTTGGGTTCTCAATGGGCTATCTTCCTGACCAAAGAGTCAAAAATCCTTTTTTTAAAATGAATTACTTAATATATAACACCTAAAAAATGAGGACTACAGAAAAAAATCAGGACTTCAGGCATTGGATTTATGACCAAGATGATGCTAGGTAAAACAACACTCCAAGCCGGACAGTTTGAGGTTAAAAGCAAGAAAACAGACAAACAGAAGACAGACATTCATCAGGTTATTGTAGAGGAAGAACAGAATTTTGGCTTCAGGGTCAGTTATAATAATCATGCTAAAAAAATCTCAAGACCAAACATGTTTAGCCCAGCTGTATTTTCAAGGGACAAAGCAAAAATCCCTTTGTTGAAATTAAATTTTCTGCTACTAAAATTCATTTTTGTCTAGAAAGCTAAGGAAATGTTTTTGATGTGTGGTACAGGAACACCATCTACTTTTAATGAAAAGATGAGGCTTAACTCACCAATGTGCTCCACTTTCAAAAACCCAGCCACTTCAGAAGGGAAGCCAGAGCTTCTGGACCATTTATTCTCCAATTCACAGCTCTAGATCAGGAATCCAAGCTTAAGAGGGATGGACAATGACAGGCCTTGACAATTGAGGCCTTTGAACTCTTGTACTTTGGTATAAGTGGAAGCAACTGCCTCCCACATCACTCTGAATTCTCTCCTGAGGGAACAGAATGGCACGTTGCTTTCTTTAAAAAGGAATGAACAGTGGTATTATTTATAAAAACATAAAATGCATAGCAAATTTTGGTTACTTAGGTCAGACTTGAGGTTGGGTTAGCTAGTACATTCCCGATACAGGGCTCAATAACATGGCTGTAGTGGACTCAGTTATCCTAAACACATGGCTGACACACCGTATGCATATGTAAGTAGTCATGGAAGTATCCGTTCAGACTATTAGTTTGGTGTAACCTTGTCTCATTTTCTCCCCCACCCCAAGATAGTACATGTCATAGTTACCAAAGTCGTGGCTATTTTTAAAAAGGAAACTATTCCTGAATACTTAATTTCAGTCCTTGTTTTACTATGTTAAGATGCTGTGATCAAATTCTTATGTGTATGCTGCAAACTGAGCAAGAGATCAAAATGCAGGGCAGAGTTATAGACAACATAACCAGCCTGTGGAGTCTGGAAGCTGACTCCTCATACAAGAGGTGATCAAAAATGCAAAGACAATAGAAGGCACATCAAAGAAAACCAATTCCCCACTGGGTAGATGCTCACGGCAACGCTACTTATGGCTACATACACATGGGGATAGAAGTGTGCCCTCGGGAAAGGAGGATATGAAGCTGTAAAATGCAAAGATGGGGAGGATACTTTGTTTGCTGCTGTGATGACAAGTTACCTAAGCAGATCAATTTAGAAGAAGAGAGCTTAGTCTTTGTTCATAGTTGCTGAGGCTTTGGTCCATGGCTGGTTGGATCCACTACTTTAGAACTGTGGTTAAAGTTGAAACATCATCATGGGAGGGTGTAACAGGCAGAGAAAAATCTGCTCTTCTCACGGAGGCAAGGAGAGATGGGGCACTGGGGATAGATGGGAAGATTAGGAGGAGGAGGAAAAAAGGAAGAGGAGGAAGTAGAAGAGGAGGAAAATAAAGAAGGAGAAGAGGAAGAGGAGAATGAAATAGAGGAAAAGAAAGAGGTGGAAAAGAAGTGGGGAAGAAGGATGGAAAGGAGAGAACACTGCACAGCAGACACACGATCTCTCCTTCCAGAGCACAACCCTACCATCTATTTCCTTCAACTACAGCCTACCGTATGGCTCCCACCACCTCTCAATAATACCAGCAAGTCTAGAATCTCTCATTGGGGAACCTCCAATGCTTATAAGCAATCAATTCTTTGACACCCGAATCACTAGAAAGATATTTATTATCCACCCAGTCACTGGCTAACAAGGATGGCCTTCAAGACCTAAGCCAGTTCTAGTCCTACTTGTACATATTTTAAGGGTTTCTTTATGAGATATCAGGCTTCTCCATAATCTTCAACATGAGCAAGTTATTTTTGGTCTGTCTTCTGCTCAGTGCCCAGTAGAAGAAGCCTTGAGATGTGGGGGAGCCAACTGAAACCAAGAGGTTGACATGGAATTTGATGCCTGTACCCTTAATTTGTGTTTGTAGCAAAGTAAAATGCTCAGATCTTGATTTTATTTTAATATAACTCGGTCTTTCTCTTGTCACTTTTCTGTAGGTTAATGTTTTATATTTAAATATAGGGTTTTATGTTTATTCCTGTTATATTTAATCTTTTTGGTTTGCATCCAGCTATTTCGCCTGCCAAAGATTCAGACTGCTAAATAAGGGATACCAATCAGCTACTTTCTATCTTCTCTGGAGGCACTAAGGAACTTCAAGTTTAAAATATATTATGAAGAATTTAGGTGAGTAGTTTGGAACAGTGGTGCACACCTCCAATCTTTTGGAGGAGAAGGGAGGTAGAAAATGCAGGTGGATTTCTGTGAGTTTGAGCCCAGCCTGGTATCTAGTTTCAGACCAGCCAACGCTACATAGTAAGACCTTGTCTCAAAAAAATTAAATAAAATAAATTAATTAATTTGCTAAAGAGAAAGCTAGATTGGTAGAGGAGGTGGCTACAGCAGGCAGAGACCTTAAAATTAGTTACATTTAATTAACAATGGTTAATACAATCCTTTTACAAAGCGTTTACCATGTCAGAGCTGGTTAGTCTTTTATTGGGAACCCAAAGTCTTTTGTTTTGTTCTTGTGAGAGGTACTGTATTCAGAGCTTCTTCCTTTGCTACAGTGAAAGTTTTGAGGATGAGAATCATCTCTCTGTTTCTCTACTGTGTGTGTGTGTGTGTGTGTGTGTGTGTGTGTGTGTGTGTGTTCTTACAGATCCAATATAGCCTTGTATACAGCAGGGCAGTGTTTTAGCACCAAGCCACACCCCTATTTCTATTCAGACTATGCTTTAAGCCCAAATATATAGTAAGCATTCTGCACATTTTAGAAGACTTTAATGGATGATAAGATACTGAATGATTTAAGGAAGAACATGAGGGGCAAGGATTCAGTCATTTCACTAGCAACCATTTGGCACCTATTCTCTACCTTGCAGAGCTAAAGCTCCACAGAACAAAGCCATCATCTTGGCCTCCTACAGGGTGAGGAGAGAAAGGAAGCAGACACACAGCAAACACTCATAAAGGTGACTTAGACTCTTGTAACTCCAGATATGCATGCATTCATGATTTAGGTATTCAAACATTACAATATGCCTCCAAGAGAAATCCAAAATAATAGATACTTCAAATCACCAATGTGAGTTTTTGTAAAGAAAAATTCAAGTTCTTTTTGTATTTATCACTAAGGCACTTTCTGACGTTTGAATATGAGTGGTGCCATTGCTAATGTCACACTTCTCTTGAGGTCTTCCATTGTACTTCAGACGGAAAGTCAGAGATAAATGGTTTCATGCAATCTCATTGTATATATATATATATATATATATATATATATATATATATATTTATATATATATATATATATTTATATATTTATATATATGTAATTATTTTCATGAAGTCTCCCTACAATCAGCACCTTACCTCATCTGGGGCAGAAAGATGTCTACATAGGTGGGAAGTTCTCTCCCCTCAGTGGAGTGATTTAGTAAACTTTTAACTCTGGTCCCTCATTGTAAGGAGCGCATTGACTATTCATGAGAGGTTTTGGGGTTTTGTTTGTTTTCTGAGTCTCATTTATAATGATATCTTACTCATCAGTACAATGGCATTCTGCTTTCCTGTGACACTTGGGGTTCACCGATGGGTTGATGAGTCATTGTTTCTTCCTACAAAATGGTCTGGACATTTGAAAGCTATGACAGGAGTGTGTATGTACTTATCCAGGGACTCTGCATATCAGAAGCTGGTGTATTCCTGAGCTAATGGAACTAAACAAAAACTCCAGTTATCTTTACTTTACTGGGTGTGTGCACAGTCCTGGAGCACAGAATGTCATGCTGAGCACAGATAAATTTTAAAGTGTTTTCCTAAATGCCTCCTTGCTCTTCCTTTTGCTTTCTCAAGACACGTTTATTTCACATGAGTTAGATAACTGTGCCCTAAATAACTGTATTGAACTGGAAACTTCTATGAGGGGCCACACACAGAACTAGTGAGCATTCATGAAGCCGGCAGTTGTTCATGCAGCCTCATGCATGGTTCCGTGTAAAGAAGAGCCACCAAGTTTTGTTAATGAAATACAGTACTTCTATATGGAAGGGGAACATCGCAGACACATGACCTCATCCATAATAGAACACACAGTTTAACAGGATAGCAGAAAAGCTGATCAATAATCAAAATCAGGATTCCATAAATCCTGTCCCAAGACTCAGCTCCTTGCTGGGAGCTGCAGGGGAAGGTGCTCTCACTAGCAAACGAAACAATTTGCATACATGCTTAAATCAAGTTTGTTTAAGATCAGAAGGCAGTGTAATATATTCAAAGGTTTTTAGGCAGCACTTGCGTGGGAATTAGGAAATGTACACCATGATTTGGATTAGGAGAAGTTTGAGATGCAGCTCATTCATTGATCCAATCGGATGTTGAAAAATCAATTGCTTAGACCCTTCTACTTACACAACTTCAAAAGAAATGAAAAGGACCACACATGTTTATTTGTTGGTCTAAGAAAAAAATACGGTTATGTGAGTGAAAGAATTAGATAGGTTAAATAAAACCTCACATTTAAATAAATATAAAACACTTTTTACTGTTTGCAAAGGAGCACTATTTCTTTATATCCAAATCTGAAAAAATGGGATTAACTTGGTTTGTTCTCTTAACAGGAACAAATTTCATCACTGTGGGCAGAATTCCTGCCAAAAGTGCTGAGAAAATTTCATGTTGTTTCTGCCTAGAGGTTAAGGAGAATTGCAAGAAGAAGCAGAATGACCTACAGAGAGACAGGCACATAAACTGAAAAATAAAATAAAGATTACTAAATGTCTGAAGGATATTCTGACTGCTACTCACCACACTGGCTTGGACACAGTTGGTTTAAAGGTCATAGCAGTTGCCACAGACAACTGTCTCCTCGTGTTTTAGTCTTGGCTTTTAAGTGACTAGATTTCTTATGAAAATAAAAATAGCTTCAGATGCATGGGGTAGGAGGAAAGTGAGAAGGAAAGAGATTCTTCACTCTACTTCTATCCTCTTCCTTCCTCTCAGCAGGACAGGCAGAGTCCTGCTCATGGGAAGGATGCTGGCCTCTTAGGACTTGGACATGCAAAGAGAGTGCTGAGCTCACTCTCTCAGCCAGACATGGATGTCTTGATATTACCTCTGTAAAGTGACACCTTGGCTTTGCAGGAAGGTGCCAGTACCTCTATCATTTGCTGATTCATCTCACAGAGGTGACGCAAAAGCCAGCCCCAGATAAGTAAACCAGCAGGCCATCTGATCTCCTTTGGTCTACCTGTGATGGTCCCTGAAGCCAAGCAGTAGCCACGCCCCTGCAGTGCAGGGAGAGGATGTAGGCATGTCTTCTGTAGTAACAAAGGAAGGGACAGGTTTGAGGAATCAGGAGAAATCTTTTCTCAACTAGAGAGGTCTTTAAAGACAATTTCAAAAAATGAGTTTGGGATGACATCCAGAAGAAATAAAGCTAGGGCTTTCATCTCCACCTTTGTCTCCATTTCTTTGGCATCAACTCTGGGTAGAAGAGTCAAGAAACTTATATAAACATCCAGCATGAACCCCAGTTCTGTAAACAGCTCAGGAGATATCGAGAAAAAGTACAGAAAATGATTATATCCATTGAAAAATATTTGAAGAGCTTTCTAATGCTTTTTCTCTTCGTGTCAAGATTAGAATTTTCCCTGGAAAGAAGAATGAAACGTGTGATTTATGTACTTTAGAACATTTCAGACTATTAGATTAAATAATTTAAATACTTCTAAAAAAATGAGAAAAATCTTCTGCAAGTATGTTAACAGTGAGTATAATAAGAATAAGAAAGGGATTATTTTTCTGGTCTCTTGTTTTGGTTCCAAGGAGGTATCTGAGATTTTATTTTTGTCTGTGTTTAGATTTGTGAGTGCTCAAGGCCCTGGCATTTGCTGTGACAAACTTCTATGCTTCAAAGAAAAATAGGTTGCCATGCAAGCTCACCTCCACGGTATTCACATAAAGACCTTCTAGCTACACAGGCCACAGCTATATATTAATAGACTTTGGTATAATTCCAGAGCTAAAAGTCACAGAAAGCCAGCAGCAGCCGCAGGGAAACACCTAGATAACTATCAGTCAGCATGGCTTTAGTTACCTTCTTACAAAGAAGACAGTCTTCCTTGATAAGTATGTGCACAGACTTCAGGGGCTTTGCAGCTGTCTGCTCCTGGGCTTGGACTCAGAGGGCAGACAGAAATTGCTCTCTGAGAAAAGAAAGATGGAGGAGAGGAAAGAAAGATGAGCGACCAGATCAAGATTGGGGCCATGGATTATTAGGCTTATTCACTGAGTTCCATTGGTCTAGACAACTCAACTAAAACAAAACATTGCCATCTCTAAAATGGAAATGATAAAAGAGAATTTCTTTGGGTGTATGTATGTATATGTTTGGGCAATGATCATGTGTACATGTGTGTATGTGTGTGTGTGTGTGTGTGTGTGTAGGTGTGTGTGCTTATGGAAGCCAAAGGTTGATGTCTAGTGTCTTCTTTAATTATGTTCTGAATTACTTTTGGGGATAAGGTCTTTGAATAAGCCCGAGCAACCAACATTGATTTGACTACTAGACTGACTGGATAGCAGGCTCCAGTGATTTGTCTGCTGCTGTCATCCCAGAACTGGGTTTACAGGGGTGTGCTACTGTGCCCAGCTTTTCACATGGACATTGGGGCATCTAACTCAAGTTCTTCTGTTTACATAGCAAAGAATATCAAATGAATCATCTTCTGAGTAGCCAACTAATGTTTTTAAGGAAATCTCTGTCTGTCTGTCTATCATCTTTCCATCTTTCCTTCCTTTTTTTTCTTCTTTCAGCTCTTGGGTGTGCTACTCAAAAACCCGGCTGCTGAGTTCCAACCTAGACCTTCTCCTTACTTTTTATTTTGAGGCAGGCTTTCATTCAATTACCCAGGCTGGCCTTGAAATCCCTCAGTAGTCTGGCTGGCCTTGAACTTTCAATCCTCCTGCCTCAGCCTCTGCAGAAGATTAGGATGTCAGGGCTATACCATCAGCTGGTTTGAGATGAAATGTTTTTCAATGGAAGCTAAGCACTTGCAAAATAATAAATGCAAATTAATGTCAAGCTCTTTCTTTTCCTTCTTTCACAGTCTTCAAAGTTTCCTGTTAAGATGGAGACTGTATTTTACAAACCAACTTAATCCCTATGTGCTCATGAGGAATTCATGTTTTATCTATCTGTTTAAAAGGTAATGACTTATGAAAAGACAAATGTCTACTGACTTTTATAGCATTCAATATGAGAAGGAAAGCAGGAATACATCAACCAGGCACTTATGCCCAGCTCAAACTCTGAGCATCAGATACAGCTACACTGGCTTCATTCATGTCAGTACTTATTGTAGATACTGTGAGGGAGGGGGAAGGCAGACAGTTGCCCTTGAAGGAAGGGAGAGAAGAGGACCAAAGGGCAGGTGCTTCTCCTTTGCATCTCTCTAATCTGCCAGTGATAACAGAGGGTTGTGTTCTATGAAGCTATTGCTCCTTCACTTCCTTTAATCATGCCAAGTCATTTCCTTTCATTTAGATGTAACTGCTTACCAGTTTAGCCTGATGAGCTTGGTTTGAACACCTTTCAGCTCTCATATGGGAGAGACACACTTCTAATCCAAATAATTTCCTCCCATAAAGGTAACTGAACAGACATTTTCCTTATTACAGCTCACAGAAGAACCCAGAATCACATAAAAAGTCAACCACCTGCTAAGCAAATGAAATTTTTAGATTATCTTTGCATCATGAAAAGTTCCTTGATTGTTTCTAAATGAGAATATGTGGCTTCAAGCATGTATGTACTTTCATATCTTTGTGTGTATGTACATGCATATATATATATGTAAATATTTATACATATATGTATATATAATGATATATTCCATATATTTTTATATTTTAAAGTTTTAGTTACCTTGCATGAAGAATCACTGTCTCTTACTAGTTGAAAATTATGTATCTATTGGAATTTCTCTAGGCCTGTTCCTTATTCCAAAGCTTAAGAATGAATACAGTTTCAGGATTATAACATTGATGTCTTCATGATCTTTATGACTGTAAACTTGAAAGAGTATCAGTAACTAGATTTATGTCCTGTTGGCAGACACAATGTACAGCAGGACAAGAGAAACTTTTCAAACCAATGTTTGAATGAGATAATGGAAATCCTGTTCAGGGGACATGAGAGGCTATCACAGTGCTTGGCCATGCAGGAAAGCAGGGAAATCTGTGTGCTAACAAGAACCCCTCTCAACTCAAACTTTCTCAATTGTAGTTCTAATGTACCCCATATACATTTTTCTCTGCTCCTCAAGGAATCACTTACGTCAAGACTTGCTTTTAGTTTACTTAATATTTAATCTTATCCTGTTCTCCCTCTCTCTTCATGTATGGTCTTAAATTACTGAAGTATTTTCAGGCAGTTTTACAAAGCCACTCAAACGCTTAATTTTAAAAGTTCATTGTTTTTATCTGTATGTGCATATTTGTCTACATGAATCTATGTACAGTATGTGCATGCAGAAGCCTGTGGAGACCAGAAGAAGGCATCAGATTCTCTGGAACTACTGTTGTGGGTAGTTGTGAGCTTCTGATTTCTGGAAATGGAACTCAAGTTTTCTGTCAGGGCATTAAATGCTCATCATCACAAATCCATCTCTCCAGCCCCTCATGCTTACTGTAACAATAATCTCAAAAACCCAAGAGTCCAGAAGAGACACACATATCTTCATTTTACTATTTCAGACCCTTCAAATCCTAGTTCCAACCAGATATGAGAAAGATGTAGCCATGTCTTGCCATTCCTTGTCACAGCATGCACTGAGGAGAGGGGAAGGGTCCTGGGGCCCTAAGATCAACACGTCCAAGGGAGAGATTTGCTCTTATTAAAAGTTTCATCAAATTGGGTGAATGATGTTTAAAGGCATGGTATACTCACTGGCCAGCAGAACAGGAGATAAGTCACAACTTAAAGCATTATTTTCTAAATAGTCTCAAGATTTTTGCAAAACTTCCCAAGTCAGAGTAAATAAAATGAGTGACTATAAATAACAATAAAATTATGCTGAATAACAAAAAATAAACATCATAAAAAGTAAAACATAGGCCCCTTCTGGTGATGGCACTGATGACTTTATGCTGCTGTGAAGCCCAACGAAGGAGATTAAATAAACCTTCCAGTTCTGCTCAGAAACATGGGTGTGGGATAGAAGGAGAGTACAGTGAGTCAAACAGTGCAATCACTTTTAACACACGTAGTTCCTAGCTGAGTACTAAGTCAATGGGACTCAAATATCAGATTTGTTATCCCAATAGGAAATAAAGTTACAGGGCTGAGGAGATGGCTCAGAGGATTAGAATAACCTGCAGTGCAAGCATGAAGACCTGAGTTTGGATTCCCAGTGCTCATTTAAATCTGAGCATGCCATCAGTCATTCCAGGATAGGGAGATGGTAGAGTCAGGAAGATCACGGATGCTTGCTGCCAGTCAGCCTAGCTTCAAACTCCTGAGCTCCAGGTTCAGTAGAGATCTTGTCTTGAAGAACTAACACAGAAAGTGATAGAGAAGGACACGCAATGTTCTCCTTTGGTGCACACATGCACAAGGGCATGCACTCCTGCACACATGTGCACTTACATGTAACACATACACATGAGAAAATACACTGACATTACCACAGCTTCTTGTATCCATGTCCTATATATTCAAGTCTAATGCCCAAAAAGTGAAGACATGGATAGTATCTTCTAATTATTACATCTAACGTAGAATCAGGCCAGCTAAGGCATTTACTAAATACCTTTTGCATTTAGCAAGCACTTAATCAATACAGATGTTCTCGAGAGCAATGACATACACAGTTGCAATGACATGCAAGTTACTCATTGATAAATATACCATGAATTGGAAATATTCCAAATTAAAAATCCATGTGATCCACTTGGCCTACTAAACATCTTAGCTTAGAATATAATGTCTACAAAATGTTGGTTGCTTCCCTTCATGATGCCATGGTAGATTGAGAATAGTCTATAGTTCTATACCACAAGAGAATATGGTATAGCATGTCAGCAGTGCAGGAGAGGAAAAGTCAAAACTCAAAGATCATCTTGTCTGAATATGCATTGCCCTCACACCAGTACAAAGAGAAAAACCTATGTTAACACATTATGACATAGGGTTGTATTACTACTCCCTTTGCTGTGATAAAATTTCTGACAGAGGCAGCTTAAGGGAAGAAGGTTTATTTTGAGTCATGATTTAAGAGAGTAGAGACTATCATGGAAGAGAACACATGGTAGAGTCTGTGGTGGCAGCTGAGCCTCCTCCCAGCTTGAGGGTGGGGAAGCAGAGAGCAGTGAGTGCTGCTTGCTATTCAGCTGGATTTCTCCTCTTTCCAATTCTCTTAGTCCACAATCTTTGAGATGGTTCCGCCTACATACAGGCTAGGTCCTCTCTATTTAGTTACTGCCCTCAAAGCCCTACCTAGATGTGTGGCTCCTACATATAGTCAAGTTGGCCATACAAAGGCAGGCCTGCCTCCAACTCTCAAATTCTGGTATTAAAGGATTGTGCCATGCTGACCTGGCATTGAAGATTAACTGCTGTCTATATCTGATGATTCCCATGTTTCAGATTCCACTGAGCCATTTGTAATAGAGTGATTCACACATTCATATAGATATTTAACATGAAACACACAACTCATATTTGCATTACATACACGTGCCCCATATGATTCATTCACACAAGATGCCTGCCAGAATGCCAATTTAACATTTTCAAGGAAAACAGATAATCTCACATTTCCAAGGAAAATGTATGTTATATGATGAACTTCCCAGAGGATACCTCGCATAGTCTTGACCAACAGAAAACACTCATTTTCGAAGGTCTAAAGAACTGAGACACTGCTCAATAGTGAAGCTGCAGTTGTGAAGTAGCAATGAAAATAATTTTATGGTCGGGGGTCACTACAACATGAGGAACTGTGTTAAAGGGTCGCAGCATTAGGAAGGTGAAAGACCATTGCTTTAGAGTGAGAACAGCTTTTCTGAAAGACCCTGGAAAAAATGTCAGCCATCAGTTTGTGTTGAAGGCAAAGGCACAAGTGGGCATTTGCAAAGAGAAGCCAAGGGAAGTCCCTCATCAGGGACCATATCACACGGTGTCCCATAGAGTAACTACACATGATGCTCAGAGCACGTGCTCGAAGAAAGCTCACAGCTTGAGGCTGGGCTATGTGGGTGAGGTATATTAGCTTTTGGCTGAAGCACGGCGTGTAGAGGCCAGTATTATAAGTAAGGTGTGGATCCAGTAACTCATGAGAAAAAATAGTGCTCTGGATTAGGATGGCAGCAGAAAAACAATAATTATGATCAAAGTACATGGTATACTTTGAATAAAATGTCATTATAAACCAGTCACGCTCTGTGATGAATATACAGGAATTAAAAAATGGAGCCTGGGAATATAAGTCAGTAAAGTGATTGCCACGCACATATGATTTTGGTTCCAGAAACCTAAACTTAAAAAAGGAGACAATGGTGTTTTACGTATATCTCTTCAATGGGGAGGTGAAGAGAAGATCCCTTCAGTTCCAGTGGCTAGCCAATCTAGCCTACTCAGTGACTCACAGGCAATACTGAGAGACCTTGTCACCAAAATGAAACAAATCAGTGTGGACAGTGTCTGAAGAACAGCATCCATGGTTGATCTGTGGCTTCCATACACACATGAATATTCACCTGCCCACATGTATACACCCCCCCCACACCCCTCCCACACACACGGCAGGGAGAGAGAGAGGGAGAGATGGGAAGGAGGGAGGGAGAGGGAGAAAGAGAGAAAGGGGGGGGAATGGAAGAACGTAATATATTCAATTAGAGACGCATCAAAGTTTATGGGCAGCACAAGATATTTTTTGTGTGTTGAGATGTTGGCTGAACTACTCTGTAGGTCTACACAAGCTCTGCCAACCAGAGAAGTCACAAAGAAAACCACTAGTCTCTGGCTACTAACTGAGGCTACTCTATGCTCACGCTTTTAGGTAAATTCTGCAGAACTCTAGACACAGGAGACAACATCTTATGAACTTGACCACTTGACTTAGCCATTTCCCTACAGGAAGAAAACAAAGGCAGTGGCAAAATAGCATTCAAAAGGCAAGAGTGCATTTGCTTGGGTCAAATACTTGACTCAGAAATGTTCACCACTGGATCTCAGGGAACACCATGGAAGAGCAGGTGGCAAGAATGCACGAGCCGCAAATTGTGGATAGATGTTCTGAAAACATGACAGATGACACATCAATGCACAGTAGTGTTGGTTACCTATATGAGACCTAAACAGGATCAGACCAGTTAAAAATTACAACATGGAATGAGAGGAGCTCCTGGGGCCTCCTTTTAGTTGAGGAGCTTCTGGCGGCTAGGTGAAGGAGAGTCATTTTTCTTTAGGAGCATGCCCACTGGCAGGTTGCCAACACACCAATGGATGACACCACACCTATGGGAAGCACTAATTAGGTCAGGCTTAAAATTTTTAAAAATTAAAAAAACAAATCATAAAAGAAAAACATATTTCTTTCTTATGAGTTGGTGTAATAGGTAGAAGTAAGTACTTCAGCAGGCCAGTTGCCTGCTGCTTCTCTGAGCCTATAGGGCAGAACATCTCCTCTAAATTGAATTTATCAAGTGAGTGCAGTCCCAAGTGACAATTTCGCAAATTAGCAAGTTGGCACACTTTCTGTCTGGCTGAATTCCAAGTTTATAGTATACAAAGTCTGGTTTTAACTTTGTACACAATTTAACATCACTGTGCTCTCTCATGGGAAATTAAAAGCTGTCTTACTTACAACTGTTGGATATTTCCATGTACTTTGTGTGTGAGTAAGTGTGGTATGTGTGTGTTCATGCACATGTGTGTGAGAACAGCTATCTCTGTGGGTGAATGTGCACATGTGTGTATGAAGGCCAGAGGTTGAAGTCAGGTGTGTTCCGGAACTACTCTCACTGTGTCCATTGAGGTTGCTCTCTTACTTAAAGCCAAAATTTGTTGATTCAGCTGCCTTGCTCTGGAGATTCCCTGTCTCTGTCTTCAGAGTGCAGCGATGGCAGCAAAGCTGTCAGGCACATCTAGACACATCTGGGGATCTTAACTTTGGTCTTCACACATGTGTGGAAAATGCCTTATCCACTAAGCCATCTTCTTAACTCCTATGGTCTTCTTTATACACTGGGCACAAGACTGTGGCAAAGATGAAGAAGCCTGAACCATGTGCTGAACATGTATTATTTTGCTCTCCTCAAAGCAGCTCTTCTGCTAATTTCAATTCAGAATAACAAAGCTGGTAACCACCCTCAGGCCCTTCCCACTGACTGCAGTGTGACTGGACACCCCTATTCCATCATTTCTAAGGTAGATATGTCACCTACTTATAGGATGGCTTGGACATTAAATGAGTATGTACTGAAGACAATAACACAGTGTTGGTTACCTACAAACTACTTGGAACACAGCCATCTTGGTAACTTCTACTTAACCAGTGGCTTGGATGACTGTGTCAGTACCAAAAGCTGCCAAGCAAAAAGGTGAGGGTTTGGACTAGGGTGGTTATTTTGCATCTGTTAAATAATAAATGTTTATCAATAGGAACCTTGTATGTACTTCACACACACACACACACACACACACACACACACACACACGGGTGGGAGAGACTTCTTTAGGAATAAATGGAACTGTATCTAAATGCTGAATTTTCTACTTAAAAGCTTTGTAATCTTAAATGAGTTTTACCATTTGATTTTCCCATTTAAGGATAATAACAATATCTACCTCATGAGGACATTGAAACTTTCAAGGAAATGACTTTTTAAAATGTGACTATTAACAACTTCATACATTTACACAGCGTACTGTGAACAATTTATCTCCTGCTACTCCTCTTATCTGCTCTTTGTTCCTGCAGCCTCTTTCCTTCTTTCTAGCTAGTCCATCTCCTACTTTCAAGCTTCATTTTCCAGTGCAGGTAGCCGCCACAGATGCTGGGTGTTCATGGTTATGTAAGCCATGACATATTCAGAAGACAGTATTTCATAGAACTTTTAAAAATTATGTTCCAAGTTTTTACTTCTTTCTCTTCCTTTATATTAGTAATATCCACAGGGAGGAAACAAAGTTATGTTTGTACAAGTCGGAATCTGCCTTGGCAGTACATGGACATTTAAGACTGTCCTGAGAAGGACCATGGAAGATACCACTTCATTAAGTTTTTCTTCATGAAGTTTACTCTCTCCAATAAAGACAAGTCTGGGGGAGGACACACTGGCCAAGAACATCTTGGAGCTTACCCAAGGCAACACTGGAATGCTCGGCTCCATTCTCATACTCAAGCATATAAACCATCCTTTGGCTGGGTGTCAAGTAACTTCCTCTTTCTCAGAATGGAGAAAATGACAAAACACAACCCTGGAGCTTCACCAGGTCTGAGTATCTCGAGCATCTGGAGGTTTGTTTATAGAACCAGTTTTGGATCATTCTCAGTCTCTTCATAGGGTCTATAGAGAACTCATTAGGGGTGTCACATGCCTGGACGTGTGTGTGTGTGTGTGTGTGTGTGTGTGTGTGTGTGTGTGTGTAGTAAAGTAGCATATGTAAAAATCACATAAGAACAGCAAATGGGAGTGACCCTGGATGATATGCCCGGGCATGTGCTAGAAGTCAAAGCATAAACCTTCGATTGTTCTCTTAGTCTTAATAAATCCTAGATGACCACACACCAATCATACAACAACGATTTCTTTCTCTCTCTCTTTCTCTTTTGTTGAGTGAGAAGAACAGTGATTTTTTTCCAGCAAGGCATAAACAGTTGCTTAGACTCTTGGCTAAACCAGAAGATTATATAAACAGTTAAAAAGCATGAGGAGCAGGGAAGAGTGTCAGGTTCCTTCCTATTTAGATAGTAGTATACTCAGCACATGATCAAAAGAGAAGATGAGGTTCACCAACATCTTCAACCATGTCAGTATGTGATGTATGTGTGCGTGTGTGTATGTGTGTGCATGTGTGTGTAAATGTGTGAATATGTGCATATGTATGTGTGTGTATGTGTGTGTGCACACGCACACGTATGTGTACACATGAGCACCTGCACATACACACACAAGTGCATATATCCCCATAGCACAGATTGGCTCTATCTCCTGGAATGATATGAGAGTAATGTCATGTTTATAGTCTTAAACTCTTCATGACAGAGGACACAGTAGTACCTAATAGAATCTACATAGCTGTGCATCTTACTCTCAGCTAGTACTAAGAGATGGGCATGTGGCACACAAATGAATAAAAGTAAAGAAGCATTGGCCATAGAGCTTAGAAGTAGAGGAGTCAGAGAGCTTACATTCATATTTCAACTCAAAGCTATCTTTGAGCTGCAGGACTCTGGGCAAAGGACTTAATTTCTTCAGAAAGGAAAAAACAATATTTTAAAATTGTATGTGTACACACACTTACATGTCTGTGGGAGCACGTTGAGGAGGGGGAGCATTTGCACATGAGTGTATGCTCATTTGGAAGCCTGAAGTTAGAATCAGGTGTCTTTCTTGACATCATTTATCGAGGGAGGCTCTCCTGGTAGCCTAGAGCTCACTAACTGTGGCTAGTCTAGCTAACCCTGTGTATACCCTGTCTTTTTTGTTCCAATTGGGGTTACAGGTAGCTGATATACTTTCTCAAATTTAAGTGGGGTCTAGGGATGATCTGAACTCATCATTGTCTTTCTGGCTCAAAGATCTTAATTTCTCAGTGACTTTATTTCCTTCTCTGTACATGAGTGATGATGACAGCTACTTGTGTTGTACATATAGTGCCTGTTTCATGGAGATTTTGTGTGGACTTGTTTTTAAATAATTTATTACATCCAGAGCAATGCTAACTACACAGTGAGCACCATATAAGTACATAAGTGGTAACTATGATTAAGAACTGACTGTAGCTGAAAAGGTCTAAAACACAAACAAACCAGCATACACACCAAGCGATGTTAGAAATAAGAGAGTTTAAAGACGTTTGATTACTCCCCTTAACAAACTTCTCTAGGAAATTGTTGAATCCCAAAATGAACTAATTTGTAAGAAGAGAATATCTTTTCAGAATGAGAAAGCCCACACCAATGTTTCTGGACTATGGCATCACGCTGTAGGATGAAAAAGGAAAAGCAGAGACATCTCACTCTTACTACACCGGTGTCTCCTTTGTAAAGAAAAATGAGTCTAAGTGAAGTAGAGAATGCCTAAGGAGGAGTCTAAATCCCAGTCCCAGGAATGCAGGCATCGCATCTTACAAGGGCTGCTTCTAGCAAATTGCAGCATACTGGGTGCTGGAACTAGAGATATGTGCCCCATGCCAGGCCTCTGATTAACTTTTAGATTTAAGCATATTGTACTTTACATATTACGCAAATCTCACTGTCAAGGGGGTCAAAAAGAGGATATACACATACACACATGTATATGTATATTGCATATATACACATGTATATATATATGTGTGTGTGTACATATGTATACATATGTATGTATGTGTGTATGTATACACACACATATATATGTACATATATATACATGTATATATACATATATACATATGAACACACACACATATATATATACATACATATGTGTGTATACATACCTACATACACAAACACATATACACACACATATGTATATGTACATTGTCTGGCCCAAGCATGATAGGTAGAGAGCTTCTTTAGAGGCTTACTTTAGACTGACTACATAGGGTAATCATTTGATTTTTGCAAATAATTCAGTTGTTCAGAACAAAACAGGATCAATAAGGTATAATAATCTTTTTGGTCATGTCAAACAATTGAAATACACACACACACACACACACACACACACACACACACACACAGAGTGCTCCTTAAATGCAACAGACAGGAAATACAGGCTGAACTCAGTTGCCATCTGGGCCCAGATCCAGTGCTTTGAGTCAGTTTTACCACAACATCTACTCCATCTAAGAGCTGCTGAAGTAAGTGGAGGAGGCAGTTCTGCAGCACCAGATGTTATTACTAAATAAGGCTGGTCCTAGGCCTACAGGCTACCCCTCAGCATACAGCCACTGTGGCTGCATCCCTAGGTGTTTGCACAGCTGGGAGACAGAGAGCGTAGGTCAGTATTGCTGCCTGCAGCATATAAGCACAAAGGTCAAGCCTAGTGAGCCTCAGGATGGCTGGCATAGTGGCAGATAGGAGCTGGCATTTGTAGCATGCATGGAACCTGCCCCCAAGATGATGCTTTGCCTAGCCATAAAATCATCTTGATTCTGAGCAACAGTAGGATATCTGAGATGAGTCTCAGGGATGGTCCTTGTGATGGTTTGTAAATGTTTGGCCCAGGAGTGGTACTGTTGGGAGGTATGGCCTTGTTGGAGTACGTGTGGCCTTATGGGTGTGGGCTTTAATACCCTTGTCCTTGATGCCTGGAAGCCAATATTCTGCTAGCATCCTTCAGATGAAGATACAGAACTCTCAGCTCCTCATGCACCATGCCTGCCTGGATGCTGCTATGTTCCTACCTTGATGATAATTGATTAGACCTCTGAACCTGTAAGCCAGCCCCAAACAAATGTTGGCCTTATAAGAATTGCCTGGGTCATGGTGTCTGTTCACAGCAGTAAAACCCTAACTAAGACAGTCCAGTATTTATGATGTGTCAGAAACCAGAAACCTTGAACCAGACCAATGACTTATTGCAATGAATATTTGCATATAAAGCTGTTTGGACCAAAAAAAAAAAATACTGTGTAATACACTGCAGTTTCCAGTGCCACTATAATGAAGGACTATGAGAAGAAGACGGCAGAAAGATGGAGGGATGGAGCAGTGATTGAGTGGTAAAGAGAGGCAGAAATAGACACGAGCAAGGGCTGTGGTAGAGGGCTGCGATGGTCTGATGAGCTGGTTGCTGCTGAGTAGGGCCAAGAGGGTACTGTGCAGCAGCCTAGAGCTTGTACTTCAACTCAGCCACCGGACACACTGCTCAGCCACATGATCACTCTGGTTCTGAATAGTGACAGGATGACCAAGATGAAGAACTGAACCCCAAAAGACCTCTGTGGTCCATCCTGCCCCTGGATCTGTACTACTGCTGACTGCAAAGAAGCAAGGAAGCTACTTTTGCCATGTTATTGATGATTGCAGACTCACAGTTGAGAAAGAGGGACATTGAAGGCTTCTGTGACAACCCCTCCCACTCCCCCAAAGTGACAGTCTAGACAAAAAGCCATTGAAGAAAATTCTGAAGAATTGTGAAAAGAACACTGAATTGTAGCTCTCCACAGCCGATGGTTTCTGGCAGGGGTGCAGGTGGGGAAGGACTTAGTTTTCTTTAAGGGGCTGTCCACAGAAAGTTTGACCATGCTCTAATGAATATATGGGCAACACAAATTGGATTTTTCTTTTCTTTCCTTCCTTCCTTCTCTTCTTCCTCCTCCTCCTCCTTTGGGGGATCCCAAAGGTTTGGGGGGGTGGACCTGGGAGGATTGGGAAGTGAGGTTGCTCAGGATTCATGATGTGAAATTCTCAAATCAATAAAAATGTTATGAAAAATGTAATAGATAGTTCTGCTGAGTGTAAAAAGCAGACATATATTACATAAATTATTAGAATCATACAAACATGTCTTAGAAAATCAATCATAAAGCTACAACACACCAACTCACAGATTTATTTAACATAATTGCACATACAAGTGGAGGTATAAATCACTACTTTGAGCCCAAGTTCTAACAGGCTTTCTGTAGAGACAATCATCTGTATGGGATGATTCCAGAGCTCTCATGAGCCTATATCTTATTTTTAAAAATCTTGTTACCTTGGTCCATAGACATTTGAAATGAAGCCATTAGTATTCTGACTCTCAGGCTTTCAACATTGGCCATTGTAAAACATATGCCTTTGAAAAGAATGTTGTAATATTCCCTCTTAGATATGATTGTCTTTACATTGACAAATCTTACTTCTTTCTAGAACAATTACTTTGCTAGAAGTGTAACAACTCTCGTGAGGGCTCAGAGGTCTGGGGGGAACACTTGATGACATACTACTAACACAAGGTTGCTGCAAATATGACTTTCATTCAGGTAACTGATAGTTCAGGACTACTTGAAATAGCAATTTATGCAAAAATCTAATAATAAGAGGGACTTTCAAAAACATCTAAGAGTTTAGCAGAATGATCTTAGGAGTCATTTATATTGCTATATTTCTTGAGCAGAACAGTAGAACTGGGTTTTCCCCAGGTCCCTAACATATTTAGAAGCAGATTGTTGGCCACCTGAGTAGTGTTTGGTAGAGATCTCATCACATCAAGTGAACCTTAAGTCCAATCAGATATTGGTTGGTTACTTCTACAAGTTTTATGGATCTTTTACACTAGTGTATCCTAGATCATTGCCTTGCTCAATCGCCATTAGAAAAGCAGTAGAACGGAATCAATACAGAGGCCCACAGACAGGCAATGTGCAGTGAGTGAGAGACCTTAGAACACTCAGTCCTACGTGGGATGTCTCCAGCAAATCCTTCTCCTCAGGGTTCAGAGAACCTTGTTGAAGAGGAGTCTGAAAGAATGTAAGAGTCAGAGGGATGCCAGACACTAAAAGACCAAGGCTTCTCAACACATCAGGACTGTTGTACATATGGTCTCACAGAGACTGTGGCAGCATGAACATGGCTTGCATGGGTCCCAGTGCTGAGAGAAGTGTATGTAAGACCTATCCCTAACCCACAGACTATCTTCAATTAATAGCTACTTACACATGAAAAATTAGTTTCCTCCAATGGAATCTCACTGGGCATCCAAACCACTCCTAAGGGCAGACCCATACCCAGCAAAATGAACTCAATGGCATTTTTAAAGGGTTTTTTGTTTTATTTTGTTTTTATCTTTTGTCATAATGTTTAGTCAGGGCATCTATCTATCCATCTATCTATTCACATTTGTTTTATTTATTTTTAATGTCTTTACCTTACAGATCCTTTGAATATATATGATGGCTTCCATTTTTATATTTTATGGGATTCCTGTGTGTGCAAACATGTTTGCCTCTGTATTTATATGGATTTCTCGTGCATTTTGTTTTGTCATATTTCAATTTTTGTTTTATCATATTTTATTTTATTATTATTCTTTAGATTCCTGTTTGTTTTCTAGGGCAAGTTAGAAAGGAGGTCGCTTCAGATGGGAGGGGGAGTGGAGAGGATCTTGGAGGAGTTGTAGAGGGAGAAACCATAATCAGAATATGTTGTATGAGAAAGTCTGTGGTAATCAAAGGAAAAGGATAGGACTCAAGTCCAGTTCACTCATGCCACAACTTATAACAGTATGAGTACCAGAGCAAAGTCCTTAAATCAATGCTTCTCTGAAGCATCTGTCATGCGGAAGCCCCACTGTATCATGTTAGCATCTATCATGCAGAAGCCCCACTGTATCATGTTAGCATCTATCATGCGGAAGCCCCACTGTATCATGTTAGCATCTATCATGCGGAAGCCCCACTGTATCATGCTAGCATCTGTCATGCGGAAGCCCCACTGTATCATGTTAGCATCTGTCATGCGGAAGCCCCACTGTATCATGTTAGCATCT
>JADRCH010000101.1:2052407-2147618 GCA_019843965.1 Rhynchomys soricoides | reverse complement strand
GAAGCCCCACTGTATCATGTTAGCATCTATCATGCAGAAGCCCCACTGTATCATGTTAGCAGTGGAAAGAATGTATACAAATAAATTTTTAAGGACATGATGGGGCAGGGACTGGTAGCCATGGGGTGTCTTCCCCCTGTATGAAAATATAAACTGTTCCAATCTATTGGCCTCATAAGTCTATCCTATCTCTGTCTCCAATACGACACCCCCCCCATTTTTAGTTAAAATGAATTTGAACAAATAAAGCATTTATCATTCAAAATATCTAAAGGGCACACATGACACTAGATGTGATAAGCTCAGGAAGTAAGGGAGATAGGGATCAGAAGAAAAGCCTTTGAGTTTTCCTTCCTGTGTGCAATCAAAACTAAAATATTCTCTGTATTTCCCTGTCAGCTTAAAGACTCTAAATGATCTGGAAAGTTGTAAACTGCTTGTGACTATTTATTCTTTCCTTTGAAACCATTTTCATATAAAGAAATAAGTAGCCTTAAATGTCAAACCTGTGTTCTGTGTTCTAAGGAGACAAGCCCGTGCTTGTCCCTGTGACAGTGAGGGTTACTTTTGAGATCAAACTGCAGCAAGGCTATCCTTGTAGCTTGCGAGGAACAGGAAACCAGAAGGTAACAGACTGGACCCCGTCTCTACAATGAACAAACAAACAGGAACTTTGTAAGGCCGATGAAAGACTCAGAGAAGAGACATCGCAGAAAGATAAAGCTGGGGAAGAGGAAAAGTTTATAAGAGAGCTACAGGACCAGAAATAATAACGGTTTAAAAGCAAAGAGATTATTATAGGTATAAAATTCTCAGAAGTGTTCTCAGTAAAAGCCACGAAACTGTATAAAGAGAACAGCCCAGAAAAAAATTATGAGATTGTCCTTGGGTCCTGAGGATGGCCACTAAAGGAGACTTGCGCAGCATCCCCGTAAGTAGGAGAAGAATGTGCACAAAAGTTGTGGCTTGTGACTACTCTGTATGTCATCGTCATAGGAGACTGTGCACTATTTTAATATAGCCAGTAAATATGAAATGAGGTTCATTATCATTATATAACTATAAGCTAGAAAAAAATCATTCTGGGACTCTAGACTCTAGCAAGAGGTTTGGGTAGAGGATTCCCCAGACCAATGTCAGAGCATGAGTCCTGGAATATGTGAGTGTTAAACCATTAGCAGTAACTTTTTATGAAGAAACTTTTCTTGCAAAACAATATTTCATAGCCTCACCATTTTTTATTGTTACCATAAAGAAACCTGAAAATAAAACTAGACAGCTGATTGTTCTTACAGTTCTGGAAAGACAAAAGATGTTATAGGCAAAAAGGGATGGTGACATTCCTGATTAAAAAGAATTTGGTACCAAATGGGAGCAAGGAAAAGAAAAGTAATGTCACCTGTGATGGTTTGAATATGCTTGGCCCAGGGAGTGGCACTATTACGAGGTGTGGCCTTGTTGGAGTAGGTGTGAGGAAATTGGTAGAAGTTTGTCACTGTGGGTATGGGCTTTAAGACCCCCCATCCTAGCTGCTTCGAAGCCAGTCTTCTCCTAATGTCCTTCAGATGAAGATGTAGAACTCTCAGCTACTCCTGCACCATGCCTGCCTGGACACTGCCATGGTCCTGCCTTGATGATAATGGACTGAACTTCTGATTCTGTAAGCCAGCCCCAATTAAATGTTGTCCTTATAAGAGTTGCTTTGGTCATGGTGTCTGCTCATGGCAGTAAAACCCTAACTAAGACATCCCCGAAGGGAAGGTGGACTGGAAGAGTCTATTTGGGCTATCTGGGCCATGGTATCTACAATAAGGTGAAGGATATTACTGCCCAGGCACATCTGGGGACTTGGGAAAATGGAGGATACTGAGCCAGATAAAGCAGACCGTAAGGGTGTTTCAGAGAGAGTACTAAAAATCAAACTGCACATCTGTTGGCAGGCACCTAAGCTGACTCTATGACTTATCTACAGCAAAGAAGTTCTCTGAGCTGACTTAGCCTCCTTCAACTGGAAGTCAGAAAAATTAAGTAAATTTCTAGGAACTGGAAGTCATCAAATTAAGTAAAATAAGCCAGACCCAGAAAGACAGATGTCATATTTTCTTACATAGGTGAGAATGTGAAAACTAGAATACATATTTACATGTGTATAGATGACATGGGAAATATGTAAATACGTGGCATGAGCGACCTAACCAGTAGAGGATATTCTAGAGGGTGAGTATGGTCAAAATACATACTGTGCTTCTAGGAAAATGCCAGAATGAAACGCATTATTTTATATATTGAATACATGTTAATTATCTTCAAAAGCTAAGGCAAAAAAGTAACACAAAAAAGTAAAGACTAAATCCTAAGAGATATATAAATAGGTACAGAGAAGTGAGGGCCATAGGGAAAGAGGTTTGTTTTTGCTTTGCTTTGTGAATTTTTTAATAATGTGATCATAGTTTTCCCTGACATAAAAATAACCACAATGGACATATGTACATCACAGGCACTTATGATCGCAGTTATCAAGACTCAGCACCCACTGTCACTACTTACTGAATTATTTTGATGAAGGGAAAATTATTCTGTCAAAAAGACATATAAAAACAACAGCTATCCTCAGGACTGAGGAAGTGCTATTATAAGAACCTAATGAAAGCAGAAGCTATGACTAGAGGGAAATGAGTTAAAATTGTGTTGGAAACAAACACACAAATTTTTTCCTTCCTGATGGTTCTTAGGCATTGATATATACCGGTTGGAAAACATGCATTTGATTTTAATGCCAATTTATACTGAATTGGGAAACCACCTTCAACACGACCTTCATCAACACCACACTTCAGACAAAAACTGACATCCAGCTGAAGAATCATGATTCAAGCTGTTCTGTTTCAGGCAGAAAATAGTATCTGCCATCCCCCTAAGAGCCTGGAGGGAAGGACTGAGCTGTGAAATCCTCCACGCTGCAATCCCTTCTCTCTTTTCTCACAGTGGCTTGGGCTTGGGGGTTTTCCATTCATTCCAGTGTAAACACCATGGGAATCAAAGGCATGCTGGGTGAGGAATGTATCCTCTTGGTACCAACATCTGGATTGCCCTGCACATGTGTGAGTTCTGGCTTACAGCTTATATGTAGTCTTGATGTGTCAATGTTTAAAAAACAAAACAAAACCAAAAAACAAAAAAAACTAGCTTTAGGCCACATCTGAGTTAAACAGGGTGTGCTGTAACTTTACAATTGGATGCTAGCTTAGGCTATTTAGATGTATGTAAATTACTTAACACAGCATCTGGGACATGGTGATTTCATAACCCAATGTTCGAAGCTAAAGATGCCAGTCCCATACCCAATGCATTGACCAGTATAGAGGACTAATCAACATGAAAAGAAAATCAGTTATCACCATCTGCCTACATTTACAAAAGAGTGCAAAGGTCAGTCATTTCTGATGGGCTGATTGCATTGCCACTGGCAACAGAAAGAAACAAAGGGCAGGTAACAGAATCTGTAGATAGGAGAGAAGATCAGAGTAGAGTTTAACAGGCTCTCTTTTGAAGGAGATCTAGAGAAGACACTGGAACCAGAAGCAGCTGAGGGCAACTCTATCTTGACATAGCCATCAGCATCTGAAGACAGGTAGGTGGCTCCTAAGGGAAGCCTAAGTATGTATTGAGCAGTGCTCTATCTCAACAGCCGTGGATTCAGAGTACTCTAAAATATGGGGATCTTCATCCATATTAGCTTGTGGACAGTCAACGGACCTTTATCTTTTTAGCACATGTATGCATGTGTATGAACGCATACATGCCTGTGCATTCATAGGTGCATGGATGTGTGTGTGTGTGTGTGTGTGTGTGTGTGTGTGTATGCAACTATATATCACATGTGGAGGACATGGTTGATACTGGACTGTCTTCCTCCATTGTTTTACTACTTAACATATTAAGACAGTGCATCTCAATGAGCCTTGAGCTGGAAGTTCCTCTTAACCAGCTGGATAGTTCATCTTCAGGATTCATCTCTTTCTGACCCCCAGTGCTAGAGCTGTAAATGCACTCAGCTGTTTACACAAATTCTCAGAATGTGAATTCTCAGGAGGTTTTCTTTCTTTACCCTAAGATATCCCCTCAGCTCAGTGGAGCTTTTCAATCTGGAGACTCCTATCTTTATTTCTGTGTTTGAAGCTCTGTTATTAAACTATCTTCCTACACCAACTCTCTGGGAATCTACTTCAGGTACTTTGCTTGCATGGCAGGTATGCTTTGCCTGTTATAATTTATTTGAAAGGTCCTCACAGTTCAGGAGAAGGTCTGGTTCATGGATAGAGTTTGGTGCTTGATGGACAGGCCATCTTAGGCTCTTGCTATCTTTCCTTTTATCTGGTATCCCCTTACTATACTTAGATCAGTTATCTGGGTAGTTTAGTTTACCAGGAGAAGATTCTCTCACACCCAGACTACCTAGTTTATTTAGCTTTTGTCTTCTGAGATTTATCCAGGAGGGAGACTGGGCACAGGGATCTTAATTTTGTGACAGGACAAAGCAATACAAAGGTTACTTCATCTTGTATTCTTGCAGAGGCCATCTCAGGAATAACTAGAATTTGACGTCCTTGGTGGAGAATCCAATGGACATTTATCCAACTCTATTCTAGGAACCCAAGGTCAGGATGTCTTAGTAACTTATCTTAGTCAAATTATGCAGACCCCCTTCAGCCAACTGCTTAGCTTAGCATCTATTTAACTGCTTGCCTATGAGAGAAGCCCCACTCATCAAAGCTGCTAAATGAGATGCCAGGATGTGGTTTCTTCCTTCAAAAATGCTATGTTCTGGACACTCAGGACCACACCTACATTCCTGAATACCTGGTATAGTCCCAGCCACCTGGAATAAAGACTTTTAATTGTCTACCAACTATATCTGAGTGGCCATCTCTGGTGTACCACATATAACACCAACCTGGCTAGACCGAAATAATGTAAAGAGATGTCTGTGCACTTCTCTTTGGTCATCAGACTATTAAATCAATGGATCTCAGGAAATGGGAATTTTCCCAGGAATCTCACACTGAGAGAAAAAAAAGGCCAAAGCCTGATGCCAGATAGAGAAGGAGCTTGTCTCCTGGGAAGAGATTTCAGTCAGTTCTGGCAAATCGCCAGACTACCTTGCATGAGAAACTGGAGCTGAGGAAAGGAGGGGTTGGTGATGGGTAGGACCACATTGTGACTAGGATGCTTGGTTATGCATGCCTCTTGTCCTCTAAATCTGAACTTCACATCCAGATATGGAAGATAAACCAGGGGGTGGTAGGTCACTGGAATTTCCCTCCCTCTTTCCCCATTGTGATCATATTGAATAAATCCCCCTGACCTTGGTTTTTATTTTTCTAGTAATTTAAGTGTATTCTGCAGACATTTGGGTAAGCCCCTCTATTTAATCCAGCTTCTCTTCCCCTTCAACCCTAGACTAACCTGCACCATACAGATGGTGTCACCTCAGCTCACTTCATATTCTTTTCTGTTTACCTGGTTTTCCAGGTCAGAGAATAGAATGGACACATCTCTACTCGACCTCAAAGCTGAAGGTTCAGACCTAATAAATGTGTCCTACCCACTCAAGTGAGCTTAAGTTACTGCCTTGGCTCAGCAGTTTATTTAATGTTAAACCTGCCTCACCTGCTCAGGCAAACTCTGTGAGTTCAGGGAACACCCTGTACCACTTGATCAGTTTTGTTTGAAAAGCATCTTCAACTCTCAATTATTTGAAACATCAGCCACATGCTCAGCTGTAAGCAAACACAACTGAGCTACAAGCACCAGAACATGTTGGGGTTCAGGCCATGAAACACTGTGCCATTGTTAGTGACAAATACAAAATACAAAAGAAGGAGACTTCCCAAGTCTGTTTTCAAGTCCACTGTCTCCTCCAGGGAGAACAAGAGTGCTTGACACTGTCAGTCTGGAACTGTCATATTAGCTTTGATGTGTTGTTTTCTCTGAGTGTGTATATGTGCGTGTACATGTTCTCTTCTGTAGGTAGGGGCATACGTATATATAGAGGCCAGAGATCAACCTCCAGTGTTGTTCTCAAGTTCAATATTTTATGTTTTACTTTTATGAGACAAGGTTTCTCACTGACTGGCTGGGACTACAAGAACTGCAATTTGTTTTTCTTAAAAAAAAAAAAAAAAAAAGTCAAAAATCCTTGATTGTTTTTCATGATGGTTCTGGGAACCAAAATCAGATCCTGTGCTGTAAATCATTTATCAACTAGGCTAAGCTGTCTATTCAGCAGCATCGTTCTTGTTTTTTGTTTGTTTGTTTGTATTGTTTTATTATACACACACACTGCTTTTGGTTTTCTTAGAATGGAATAGTAGCCAATTAAAACATTGTGTGTGTGTGTGTGTGTGTGTGTGTGTGTGTGTGTGTGTGTGTGTGTGCTGGCACATACAAAGAACTGACGAAGTTATCAGATCTTCAGTGAACTGGAGTTACAGGTGGTTGTGAGCAGCCTGGCTAGCAACTGAACTCAGATCCTCTGCAAGTACAGCAAGTGGTCTGAACTCCTGAGCCATTTATCTGGTCCCCAAATCAATTTTTAAGAACACCTCTCAGGAGTCCAGTACTTCTATTTTTCCCCATTTGCAGCCACAACAGCAGGAACCCGCTTTCTTAGCTGCCATCGGAGTTGTCTATGAATTAGTAGGGGCTAATTTGTGAAACAAGCCACCCAGCGTCTGAAAAATTTCATCAGACTATCTAAATTTTTGACGATTTTGAGGCTGTAGTCTGTTATCACATCTCAGAAACAGTATTTAGGCTTTTTGCAGTGTGTGCTGGGAACTGAAGTTAGAACTTCACACATGCTAGGCAAGTGTGTCCCACTTAGCTATCTGATGTGTACCTTTTAACTCTTAGTTTAGAAAGACTTAGATAAACATGATATTTACAATCATGAAGTCAAATGGTAGTAGGACTATTACTTTTACATATGCATACACACATATATCCTCCATATATTTCAATGTTGGATATAATTATATGTATTAATCCAATGTATTCTACTTTTTTACCACTGATTATTTTCCAATGCAAACTTTCCTTTCCTACTGACAAGCAAGAAATAGAGGGGGGAAAATCCCTGATTGCCTTTAAATTAGATGTCCACATCCAGTCAGTTTATGTTAGAAACAGCTTGGCACTTTTCAGTCAGTATCATTTACTTTATTAAGCACTACTTAAGCAGGACACTCAGTACTCAGTGTTTTCTGGCAAGGAGACACCTTGCCTCGATCTATCCTTGGGGATTAATTATCAGGGTTGCACCGAGAGAAGTTCAACATCTAGGAAAGACTGCCTTTTAAAAAATGATTCTTGTGGAATGAGCAACAGAAAGGAGGCCAAGCACAGACAGTGGAAGAGAAGAAGCCAAGGGAAAGAGTTGTGTGGTCTAGCATTTCTACCTATCTACCTTGTCCATGAGATGGTAGAAAAGGTTAAGAAAAGACAATGGCACCTACAAAAAGCCAAGTCTCTGCCTTACTTTTCAATCGAGGGTTCTGGAAACTGGCTTTCTGCACCAGGCTGTGGTGTGGAGCTACAGGTATGAAGGAAAATATGGCTGTGTAGCATACCAGGGTTAGAGACACTTAGAGCATATGTTCTGTTTCCTTTGGGGCCTGGAAAGTAGAGATGGGCTTACACCTGGCTAAAGGGCTTCCCAGAGACTAGCCAGAGAAGATAACTTTCAGATGGAGGGAAATGGAGAGTAGAGGGAGTGGGTGCAGAGACAGAGCCCTGGTGGGAACATGAACACAGCTCCAGGAGCCCTTCCAAGCACCTAGCAGCAGGTGCAAAGACAGGTGGGAAACCCAGCAGGCTTCACTGCCATAAATTCAGGTTTATTCTTAAATGCCACCAATGGAAGTGTGTGTGTGTGTGTGGGGGGGGATCCCAAATGACACAATGACAAGGCCATCTTGTCCAAATGCATCTACTGAAGACTCCATGAGCCGAATCTTCATATGACTTTATAGTCACCTCAAAACACAAAATCAATCTGTGAAAGAAAGTGGAAGATACTTTTCGATCAACCATTTCCTGGAGAGTAAAAGCTACATCTAAGGACCTAGAAAATGATGATTCAAGATCCAGTCTGTAACAGTTCTTACCTAAGCCTGACAGACTGGAGCTAAAAATAAAGGATATATATGTTATCTATATGTCTGTGGTATTGGGCTCAGACCAAACATATTACTTTGAAAGATGATATATTAATTGTACCATATAATATTTTATCAAACCACCTTTAAAACAAGTTCAGTAATTTATTCTCTCTCTCTCTCTCTCTCTCTCTCTCTCTCTCTCTCTCTCTCTCTGTATGTTCGTATCATGTATGTGTGTGTATCATACGTTTGTAGGTGCCCAGAAGAAGACATCATATTCTCTGGAACAGGAGTGTCCAGGCCAGTGATGAGCTGCCATGTTGTTGTTGGAAATTGAACCAAGGTCCTCTGAAAGAGCAAAAGTAATGTTAACCACTGACTCATGAGTCTGTCTCCCCAGGATGCCTTTGAAAACAAGAGAGCAAGTGTTGAGGGGACCTGACCAGCTTCAGTTAAGCTATAGAAACCTTAATAGGTACTTTAATTTTAAGGAAAATCTTACAATTTTAGCAAAGGGTTAATTTCATATTCTTGAAATAGTGACATCTCTGATGAATTGGTGCAACCATTTAAATACAATGACATTATTTTAGGAATATGACATTTTGGAACCAAGGTCCCAATCCAGTTGATTTAGCTCTATGTGAACTTTGTAAATTCTGTAGAGGTTTTATAAGTTTATCATTGAGTTTACCATTTAAGCTGTTGACTTCAGACTGAGTTTATCATTGAATTTATGAGCTTCTCATTGGCACTAGACAAATTATGTATAGCTGTAGATAATGATGGGGACCCATTTGTAACTAGAAAAAAAGGTATAGTTTGCTGGTATCACATTGGGGCCATTTCTTTGACATTGGATATCAAGTTCTAGAAAACTGAATAAGAAAGTGCTGGAAGAATTAAAACTACATCAAATTGCAAACATTTTTTTTTCATGAAAATAAGGCCCAAGAATCCTCTTCAAACTCATTTTCATGCTTCTATTAGTAGTAGGTGAATGCTTTGTGTCTCAGAAGGTGTTAGCATACCATTGTGTGGGACAGGGATTAGGATAGTGGATAAACAAATTACTAAGTACATAACCTGAACACAAGTGATTCTTGAAAGCAAAATGTACATGCACCTAAGAACTTGAAACACTGAAAGGGGCATGTAAGTTAAGAGTAGTAACTCCAAACAAAGCTTGTAAAGTATTTTAATAGCTACAGCTTCTCTTTCCATTAGAATGTACAATTGCTGCCACCTGAGGGACTGAGATGCCCATGCGAGTCCAAATACTCTGATAAACTGCTAGTACAGTGCATTCCAGTGTGAGTGGAGTCTTGCTGGACATTGGCAAAGCACCTAAATCCATCAACATAGTAACAGATGCAATGACATAATATCCAGGTCCCCATACATTTCTCTATCTTGATTCACTTTACTAAAGAGCTTCTGAATCAAGATTAAAGATGCTTGGGTAGAAAACAGTGTTTTGGCTACATGGTGGTTTAGCATGCATGTATAATTTAGTCAGTTGGAAGTGCTCCAAAGCAAAACAAGATCAAGGATGCTATTTTTCCTCATTAATAATTTTAATAATAGTTAATAATTTTACCATGGTAGTAAGCTACCTTAATGCACAGAAAATATCACTAGAGGGAAAAAAAACCAAAACAAAACAGAGTTGCTCTACCAACTACGGACTTGTAAAATGCCCAGAAGATTCTACTCTACTTCCACCATATGCCACAGGAACATTTAGACAAAATCTTAATTCTTAAATGATATATTTTCATCAAATTGGCTTTTACTGACATGCTTTTACTTAAAAAAAAAAAATCCACTACCTTTGATTTGCACAGAATAACAGAGTTTCATATGACCTCAGAAACTGATATTAAATGAAGGATTTGTCGGAAAAGTAATCTGGGCTGTGTAAAACAAAAACACAACTAAATTCATTCTGTCTGGCTCTATTATAGCTCGGCTAACTTTGATTAGTTTTATGTACCCCTAGCTAGCACCCACATTCTAATATTGTCTACAAATTGCATTAGATCTGAAATTGTTTGAGAATAAGATGCTACAGGTTACAGCACAGACTGAGTGGGGCAGGAAGAACAAATCCCTTGGCAGATGAAGGCAGCATTGTTTGGATAAGGGGTGCTGCAGAGGGGCTTACCTTAGGGTACTCAGATCTGAAGATCCTCCTGGCATAACTAGGTGGGTTTGGAAGGCTGTATCACATGTGTGAGAGATCTTTGACCCCCACAGAGGAGAAAGAATTCTGCTATGGAGGAACAGATTGAAATGCAGCAGCCCCAGGAACTGGAAGAGAAAGGTCAGTGCTTCTTCCCTAAGCTTCCAGTGTAGCCCCACTGACAGCTTGATAATGCATTTCTGTCCTCCGGAACCATCACTTATACATGCTAATTTTGTGGGACTTTCTTATCACAATAGAAAATGAATATACAGTATTTTTTCCTTGAAATTTAAATTACAATAATTAAGGAAACTCTTATGTGAATGAAAGCACAGTCTCTAAATTTTTTTCATAATCTTCTCTCTCTCTCTTTCTCTCTCTCTCTCTCTCTCTCTCTCTCTCTCGCTCTCTCTGTGTGTATGCCTATGTCTTTTTAATAACCCTGGAGTAAGCTAAAGCTAAAGCTTTAGTGAAAAGTCCATTTTGCTCTCTAGAAAAATGTGGTAATGTGTAGTCGTTAGGACATGTAGTGCTTTTAATAAACCTGAGACTGGAAAAGAGTATTAAATATGTAGGTGATATTTTGAATGGAATAAAGAATTAAATGCAAATAATCCAGCCACTCAGTTTGTCCTGCCCATATAATCCTTGGTGTGGGGTCATCCACTGTAGCCAGAGAGCGGCTACCTACCAGGAGCCACACGTTTTGGGTTACTTTTAAAAACTTAAAAGAAAAGAAGACACGAAGTTGGAGAAAGTAGTGATGTCAGGGTGGATCTAGGAGGAGTTAGGGAGAGGATTATTTGATGCAACTCATCAAATATCTATTTATCTATGTATGTATGTATGTGTGTACGTACATATGTGCGTATGTATGTTGTACAATATTATCCATTATACATATTGCATATTTTGGAGATTCCCTACTCCTAGTCCATAGAATTCTACTCTATCCTTATTTGGGAAAAATCATATGCAGTATTATAAAATATGGTAAAAATCCTACTTTACATTAGACTTCTGCCTTATTTTCAATGTTTAATTAAAATGTCATTAATTCTAAACTCTGATTTCAATTTTCGTTATCTGTTGTTCATAACATGGGCAGAGGTTCACTTCCTGGCATGCTTATTCAATTTGAATTCTTCATTCCAAGTGAGTAAAGTGAGAAATATTAAAGATCGCTAAGAATTTAGCTCATAGCTCATAAAACACATACACACACACACACACACACTCTCTTCCCCTCCCTCTCCCCCTCCCCCTTCGCCTCCTCTCCCTCTCCTCCTCCCCTCCTCCCCTTCTCCCTCCCTTTCTCTCTGCTCTCTTTCTACCAGGGTTTTGATCCATTTCCTGTCTTTATTACCATGCTCATGCTGAAGAGGAATGCTTTTGCTCAACCAGCTGCTGGATGGCCCAGAATAGTAAATTACTCAAACATTCTTTTTAAAGCAGGATTTCCTCATTTCTCACAACTCTTTGTTTCTACTTTAAATTAGTGTTCTATAAATAGCCTCTTGCCCAATGCCTACTTAGCTTGCCACAGATTAATTACCACAAGAGAGCCCCCAGTATGTTGGTATCATGTCTATTTAACATTGTAAACAGGTTTGGTGTGTGCTTTACAAGTGTACTGACTGGAGTCCTGTGCAGATGTGTATCTTCTAGTGTACTGGCAGAGCCAAAGGAGGACTGTGGGCACCCTGTTCCATCAGTCTCTGCATTATCGCATAAGACAGAGTCTCTCACTGAACTGGATTGCTAAGACTTGCTGGCAGTCTTAGCAATCCTTCTGTTTCAGAACCTGTAGGCCTGATGTTATAGGCAAGTATGTGACCACATCTGGCTTCCCAGGTGGATACTGGGGATCAAACTTAGGTTCTTGTGATTTCCCCCACTGTGGTACTGCCCCTGCCTTTCTAGAAATCTTTTATGGGAAAGACATCCTGATCTGGTATAGGTTCTCCTGGTACCCTAATGATGTGTTAACAGTTGAATCAATCCAGATAGAAGAAAGGTTGGTTATCTTCCTACAGACCACAGTAATCTCTATTTTTGAGGCAAAACAATGACATTCCTCTGAAATAATCTTTATCTCTTTTTTTTGAAAGGTCATGAGTGACACTTCACATCTAAAATCAGCTCTTCAAAATTTCAAAGTTAACTATGATATAGTGGCTAAATAGGGCATTGTTGGCATCCAACAAAAACATTTTTGATTTAATAATGAAGCAGTTAGGAAACTTGTGTTTTTTGATCAAATTTAACAGAAACTCAAGAGTCATTATTAATCACAATTATTAGAATGAAATTTCAAGTAAGTGATTGTTGGAAAATCCTTTGGGAAGCCTCTATGGAATACTTGCTTTAGACATGATCTAGAAGGATGGAGCTCCATGATCATAGCCTAATCCAGAGCTTTTGCTGTTTATTAGTGCCTTTCTACTAGACTGTGAATATGGAGATAGAATACTTTGTTAATAAAACCTTTTCGCAGGCTATAAAACCCATAGTCTTATGGAAAGGATTTTAAAAGGAAAGTGATGGGAGTTTTGTGGTGGGGTTTGGGGGTCCAGTGGGCACAAGGAGAAATAAAGGTGGTGTTGGTGAAAGAACATGCTGAAAGACTTGGAAGTTTTTAGGTTCAAAAACTAACTAAATCCCTCCATATTGAACATCTTTTAGGAGCCCCATACTGTGAATGGCTCTACCTAGGGTTACTAAAGAGAGCAGGATAAACTTACAAAGTGTGAATTATTCCATTTTCTCATCTAGACACTTAATAAATAAACAAAGGAACTGACTCAGGTGACTCACTACTCTTTCACAAGGCAGTTTTGGTCAGAATGTTAAATATGATTAGACATACTCAAGATGGAAGAGAAGGGAAGGTCTTCTAGGCCAGAGGACATGGATTAGCCCACTGTTCACTGACAGAAAAGAGCTGAAAAGATTGGTTTGTGGGGGTACTGGCCAAGGAGTCACATTGGCTACATTATGGGTTTGAGAAAGCACACAATCCAGGGCTTCGTCCACTGGAAATGTCTGGATTTTCAAAACAAAGAGCATTTGGCTATTGGAGATATACACAGAGAGTAAAACTATCAGATGTTTGTGCAGTGGCCTGAAGGAGAATGGCTCCAAAGGATCCTATATTTGAATGCTTTGTCCCCAGTTGGCTGAACAGTTTATTTAGGGAGAATTGGAAAGTATGACCCTGTTGGAGTTGATGTGTTGCTGAAAGCACACTATGAAGCCTCAAAAGTTCATTTCACTGCCTGTATCTCTCTCTCTCTCTCTCTCTCTCTCTCTCTCTCTCTCTCTCTCTCTTACTCTTGCTCTGACTCATGGTTGTATCTTACTGCCCCAGTGTCAAACCACCCTGCCTGTTGCCTTGCTCCTGCCATGACAGTCTCTAACTCTGTAGAACTGTAAACCCCAAATTAAAATTTCTATTCTAAGTTGTCCTGGGTATGCTGTCTTATCACAGCAATAGAAAAGTAACTAAGTGTGTTGCAATGAATCTCTGAGGTCAAAGCTAGGAAAGTACCAGAAAAGACTGACATTGTAGTCATACTGAACACTTCATCTGAAGAGTCAAACTACAAAACCAAAGAGCCATGTAGATAAAGTAGAGAAGAAATTTGAAGAGTCATGGCTAAGCTCAGACAAAAGGAAACATTTTGCTCAGCAGCCAGTTGGACACAGGAGTATAGGCACCAGGGTACATCCTGTTGTTGGTTTTGCATGTACATATAGTGTGTGAAAATGCAGGTTCACATATATGTTCTTTCATGCATATGTGTATACACACACACACAAGAGAGCAGGATAAACTTACACACACACACACACACACACACACACACCAAAGGATGATCTCTGATCATTTTCCACCTTATATATTGAATAAAGATCTCGCACTTGATCCCAGTGCTCCCTTCTCACTGATTCAGCTAGCTGGCAGACAGCTTGGTCTCCAGGAATGCCTTGTCTTCACCTCTTACACCATGGGGTCGTAGGTAGACTACCACACCATTAAGAAACAGTTGGATTTATCAAATCAGCAGGTGAGAAGAGAATGAGTCCAAACAAAAAACAAGATGGCTTCTTCTGCTTAAGAAGAGCTTCCCCCTAGTCTCACAGGGGCTCTTTACCCAGGTGTGAAAAAGGAATGGGATTAAAGTCCATAATGCATCTACTTTCTAAAATTAAAATAAAATCTTATTAGAGCACTCTAAACTTGTGATTGGTATTCCAATAAAAAAGAATACACAGGGGACATTCAGTCCAATGCAACCTGATGGATATCCATTTTTCTCTCCTATGCTTGCTTTGTTTCATCTCGAAGTCAGTGAGAACACCAACCCTGGAATAAACTGACAACTCTGAATGCTTCATATGGAATTGTGTTTCCTGGCCTAAATAGTTAACACAATTATTTATTTACTAATATTGATTATTTAGTGTATTGTATGTCTACATATGTGTGTTTATGTGTGTATACATGGCTGTGGGTACCTGTAAAGGCCAGAGGATGGTGTTGGATCCCTGAGAACTAGAGTCACAGACAGTAGTAAACCACCCAATATGGGTGCTGGGAACAGAATTCTGAAAGAGCAACATACTCTTTCAATCACTGTGCCATCTCTCTGGCCCTATTAACATTTTAAATTTTTTTGTACTTTACATCATATGCTTCCTTTGTGTGGAAGCTCTAGACGTATACCCCAAGAAGGCTGGTTAATGTATATTGATAGGCTTGATACTAGCGGTATTAGATCTGGAAATAGAGCAGAGTGCTGTGCTGTGCAGATCCTTTATACTCTAGGCAGGGACTCCAGATGTCTTTTGTTAATCATTGTTCTAGGAGAAAACATTTAAAATTCTCTGCATCCTCAAAATGCAGTTGAAATTGGCAGAATTAACATTGAGAGTTTGTATGTCTCCATCTCTACACTACTTTACCCCACAGTCAAAAAGCCATGTAACAGTAACATTTGTCTATACTATCCTAGAAATCTGATTTTTTGTTGTTTTGTTCTGTTTTGTTTTGATTTTCAAGAAGGGGTTTTCTGTGTGGCGGCCCTGGCTGCTCTGGGACGTGCTCTGTAGAAAAGGCTGACTTAGAACTCAGAGATCTGCCTGCTTCTGTCTCCAAGTGCTAAAATTAAAGATCTGTGTCACCACAAACAGCTTTGAATTTGTTTTAAAGCTAAATTAACAGATGGCTAGATTACCTTTAATGTTTAGAAAATTGTTTGTGGCTGGCTTATTTGAATATTGAGCAGGTTTTTACTTTTTGTTCATTTTAAGCAGTAGCATGAAAGATGAAAAATCTTGATTTGAGAAGGTCACTAAAATCAAAACTCCGGAGAACTTAAAAGGCAGCCAAGCTTTCACTAATCTGTATTTCATGCAGAGATAAGAACATGTATATTTAAAATATACATTTATTTATTTATGTTATTATGTGCATGTGCATGTATAGTTGTGGTACACATGTGTGTGTATGTGTATGTGTGGTTTATGTTTGGATATGTGCATAGGCACATGAGCCTGAGCTTATGCAGGGGACAGTGGAGGACATCAAGCCACCTCTTCCTCTATCACTCTTTACCTTACTCCCTTAAGACTGGGTCTCTCACTAAACCCGAGCAAGGGTAGTGGTCAGCAAGTCCCAACCACCCTCCTGTCTTTGCCTCTACATCATTAGCCTTACAGGCACACATGAGGCCATACTCAGCTTCTTCTGAGTGCTGGGATCCAATCTCAGGTCCTTGTACCTGGATAGCAAGTGAACGCTCACACCCACTGAGCCATCTGCCCATCCCCAAGCAAACACTGCTCCAGAGTACATGCATAGTAATGCTTCCCATTTCCTCAGGATCAATGGGCCAATCAATGTCACGGCAGGCAGCCTAAGGAATAAGTATGACACTCTCTTGACTTGCTGAGCTTAATAGAGAGATCATTAGATTCTATCTTAAGATCACTCAAAGTGATTGATTAACTTTCCTGTTAGAAAACTGGCTTGGAAGCATATGTGATCGATACCTTGTTTTCCCAATGTTTGAACTGTTGCTTTGCCATAAACTTTTAAACACAAATCCCGAGTTATACTTCAGAATCAGGAATAGTGTGTAGATCAATGGTCCTACCTACAAAACTTACTTCTCTATGACTAAGTAATAAAAGCTCAGCATGTGGTATTAACTCCGTGCTTCCACACGAACAGAAGCTCAACCCTGTCTAGACAATGACAACAATAACAACAACAAATAATCGTCCAATTTGTTTGTTTCCCTTTGTTGTGAAGGTGTCAGGGTTTCCTCACTGAAGGTTTCAGAGTACTCATGTTTTGCTGTTCCCCTTCAGTCGCCAGAACAGTTCTCTTCACAATCTGATGATGCATACACAGTCCAGTCCTGAGGATTTCTACTTTAAATTCTACAGCCCTTCCAAATATTAGGATGAATCAAGCAAGCATGAAAATTTATGTACCATTTGACAGACAAGACATTGGACATGCTGAAAAGCTCATCTTAGATATGATTAGTATTAGAAGCTTCGTGAGTAATGGTGTCGAGCTTTTTAATGTTAAGGGCACTTGGAAGACAGTTAAATACATGAATTTTTTCATTACTAAAAAGGAGATACAGTTGTTTAAAAATAATTTTCATTGGCTGGTGTGTATGTGTGTGTGCATCTCTCTGTCTCTCTCTGTATGTATGTGCATTTGTGTGTGTGCAGGTGCATGTGTCCACCATGGAGTACTTGACCAGCTGGATGACCTCAATACTGTAAACAAGGAAAAAAAAAAGACAAATCCAAAGAGGGCATCTATCTGAGATATCTCTATCTTTATCTGAGATAACTGAGCAGATAAGAGTCCTTACTGTAAAATCGAAGATCTAAATTTAATTCTCTGAATGTATCTAAACTTGGAAGTAAATAACCAGGTCCACAATGTTGTCCTAATTGTATTTTATGTCTCTGTTTAATGCAACTGTATCTCTTCTGATTCTCACATGTGTCATGACATCCACACACATCATGCACATACACATGTGCATACACAAACACTCAATTAATTTAGAAAATAATCAAATGTATTACTAGTTGTAAAGGAATAGAGATATTTAGCATTTTTCTCTTCTGCATCCACAAATAGACTAACATAGACACCCAAGCAACACACATACACACAATGCACACATGCAGACATAAGCACAGACACACACAGGTACACACCTATGAGCATTCTGTTCCCTTACTTTGCAATACTTCTTTTCTGGTTACCTACACAATGCAATTCACATGGTTTGCATTTTCTCTTTGTGATATTAAATGAATGAATGTCTAGTCACAAACTGTAAAAATCCCAAACTCAGATGATGGACATTGCTATTTAATTTCAATACACAACTGAAGGTCCTTTTATAAAAAATATGTTAAGCCATCAACAAGACATTTTAATCTTCAATTGCATTAAACAGAGACTTAAATTTTATTAGGAAACAATCTGGAACCTTGCCAAATATCACCATTGGGAATAATAAAAACACAGTTCCTTCTTTTAGTAATGGATCCTTTTTGCTATACTTCTCAAACTACTTGTGCATGTGAGGTTTTAGCAGTGTGCTAACACCTGTGTGACTGTTACATTTCTGCTTACATAATCAGATAAATATTCTTTATAAATAATTCATTCAAAAATTACCTCTTTGTGCTGGATGCATGTCAATCTAAAATAGCTTACACACTGAATATTGGTGTACATTGTCAGACTAATTTCCTCTCTTAAAAATGCCTTTGTTAGCTCATTGCTTCTACCTACCTACCTACAGCTCTGTATGGTAGCTCAGCTGCTTGTGATGATTCTTGCTTCTTAATAATTTGACTTCATCCACTGAGACTGGCTTCACTGTGTATGACTGGTGTTCAGTAAGATGCCGCTGAGCCGCTGAGCCCTAAAGTATCACTTTAAGGTAGGTGAGACAGTTCAGAATATGAAAGTATTTACTGCATAAGTCCAAGGACTTGAGATCAAGCTCTGGAAATCTTCTGGAAAGAATGGATTCCCAAATGTCCTCTGAAATTCACAGGTCCACCAGGACACGTGTACCAACACACACACAGGCACAGGCACACAAACACACACACAAAAACACATGGAGAGACACACCAGGAGACACACAAACACAGATCCACACAGACACAGACAAACACAGACACACACAGAGAGACACACCAAGAGACACACAAGGAGACACATAAACACACACACATCATTTAAAACAAAAACATCACGTTAAGCGAATAAGAGGTCTTTCTTGTCAACAATGTAGAAAGGTATAATTTGATAATATGCACTGAACAATTTTAAGGCCTTCTCTGGGTGGTGTTTAGTTTTTTATTCATTGATGTCGTATCCTTTTTGCTTTGGTTCTGTTATTTCTCACTGTATTTTTAAATAAATAGCTGAAACATACACAGATGTTTAAAAATCCCTGACATATACATTGTCCACACTTACAAAATCAGATTAGTATGATTCCTTCTTGGACGTAAGTATTTATACAAAGCATACACAAGCTTTCTCTCTAGCACATGAATGTTTATACACACAAATAGCAGCTTTTACTTGTACACTTTAAAAATGTTTTCTGAGGGCTAGAAAGATGACTCAGCAGTTAAGAGTACAGATAGCTCTTGCAGAGGATCTGGATTCAGTTCCCAGTATCCACTTGATGGCTTACAACCATTTGTAACTCCAGTCCAGGAGATTTGATACCCTATTCTCACCTGCATGAACACTGAACATACATGGGGCATACATATATACTCATACATATAAATTAATTAAAGACAGTAACTTATAATGAAATAAACCATAAAAACTATTTCCTTAGAAATTGGTGTGAAAGTAACCATTAATCTAAGATAACATGGAGTAGGAAACCACTTTGGTTATTGTTCTTGGTTTGTGACACATGCCATGCAAGTATGCAAAAGTAAGCCACATACCCTCCTACTTAGCAGGTTCTCACGTCAAGAGACATCCCCTCTTACCATCCCTTGCCTCCTCTCTCACAATAAGACTGGACTTAATTATGGCTATGTCTTGTCTACTGATTCTTAAAATCCCACTGATAAAGATATGCTTTACTTTCAGTCTCCAAATTCCATCAGAGTTCAGATCTGTCTGAATACTCCAAGTCTTCACTGACCTCTATCCATCTCTACAATGAGTGACACATTTCATTGATGCGTGTGTGTGTGTGTGTGTGTGCGCACGCGTGTATGTGTGTATGTGTAGAGATTCATTTTTAAAAACAAGTATTAGATTAAAACTCAATTTAATAGCTTCTAACAGAAGGAGACATCTAAAGTCATAAATAGGGAAAACATCATAAAGATAGAATGACCAATAAAACAGTAAAAATAAGTAGAAATCCACAAGAGTCTATTTAATAAGGTATTCCAAACTATGAACCCATGTATTTCTCATTATAGCCTAATGTCTAATAAGAGAGTAAAATATAAATGTTGTGAACCCTAAGTTACTGTACATGTGGAGAGGGGCAGGAAGTGGGGAAAGAGGGCCAGTGGCATCTGTCTGCCAGGTACCCACTCATTGACAGTGTAACAGTAGCCACATGCTATGATCATGGTGCTTAGGACTGTACACCAAGAGCTACTCTTCTCAACAGTCGCCTGCACAACTATCACTGCTCTCTTCATGGAAAACCCCATCCAATCTTAAGCTACTAAAAAAGCAAACAAGAAGGAAAGAACACACACAGAAGCCAGAGATAACAGCATAACCCGAATTAAAAGTCAGATGGAATTTGGAATTGAACTACTCACTGGCTGCTAATGTGGGTGGATGCAGCAGTGGATGAACCAAACATTCTGGCTGCTTCAGGTGGTTTATAATTAACATGGACAGGGGACAAGCCATGGCTTTCTTGTGTGAGTGACAGCCCTCAGGTTGGCAATAGCTGAGCTACAGACATGGACACAAGGCGTGGGGTCACCAACTTGGCTCCCTTACCACATTCGTTATCAGTACTTCCCACCTTGGGAACAAATCGTGACTCATGTGGAAAATGCCACTCATTATGAATTACTGAATTTTGTCCAATGCAAGCCCAGAGAACAATATTGGATGTTTGTTCATAACAGGACACATTTCATCTCCAGTGCTGAGTGTGTGGTTAGGAAACTGAAAGTTAAAGCCCCCTTGGCTCTTCATTTTATGATGTGGTCTACATTCTACCCTTTTCTTCCCCATTTCCTTTCTTGAAAGCAAAACAAAACAACAATAAAACAGTTTTAAGTGTGGTAGCAGCTCAAACTTCATAATAAATAAAACATAGATCTTTTGCTTACAACCTCTGATAGGTTTACAAAAGCCAATGAAGTATTTATTTATTGTGCAATCTATGTATCATTCATCCTTCTTTCTGTATACTACTTTACCTTAATGAATGTGTGTGTGAATGTGTGTGTGTGTGCGTGTGTGTTTACAGGCCCACATTCCCCAATGTGTGTATGAGGGTCAGAGAAGAACTTGTGGGAGTCAGTTTTCTCCTTTCACACTGTAGGTTTTGGGGACTGAACTCAGTATCTCAGGTTTGGCCACATGTGCCTTTACCCACTGAATGATCTCACCAGACCTATCTATCAGTCTTATGAGACATAGTTTTAGTATGTCCTGGCTAGCCTGATACTCCCTATGAAATCTAGGCTGGCTTTCTGCTTCAGCTTCCATAGTGTTGGTGTTCCAGTCATGCACCACCATGATGCCTGAATCAGTTTGTTTGTTTGTTTGTTTGTTTTTTAAAATCTGGGATGATGTATTTAAGGGATGTTTGTAATTTGTTACTTGACTTAAATTACTTGCTGCTATTTTCATAAAAAAATAATATTTAAGCCTGGTGAGATGGTTGAGCAGGTAAAGATATATATCACCAAGATTAATGAGTTGACCTTGATCTGTGCCCACATAGTACAAGGGGAACACTGATCCTACTACAGGAGAACTATGGTGCATGTTCATGCTCACTAATAATAAATAACAATATTTAAGAGTTCCATATTTAAGAAAAGAAATCATGAAATCAATTATAGCTTTCCTAAAAATTGCTTAAATATAGTATACAGCAAACATGTTCAAAGTCAAGAGATCTGACTTTTACTTGAAAATAATACTATGCTATAGTTTTGATTATCTCTTTGAAATTCCCAGTAAAGGTTTCAGCTATGGGTCTTCTTCAGAGGCTGGCTTGAGTCATCCTAGTAAACGTGGCACAGAGTAGTTACTACACAGCAGTTACTGTCATTGTGTCTCATAAATGGAGATGTCAAAAAGTTCAATGACCATTCTAGGTTCCACAGTCAATCGGTGAATGACATTGAACTTGGAGTTTTCTGATCATAGGGCCACCATGATGGTCTCATACTCCTTAGGGAAAGCACTGAGCACTCTTCGAGGAGGCAGTAAGCTGCATGCCCTATTCCTATTAACTTCTGTAATCCCCACAGTGTGATAAATTAATATGTTTTATAACCAGCTCCACTTCACACATAAGGACACTGGGCATGGAAGGGTAAGATGTTTTCTCAGTAGTCAAAGTGGGCAGCTTTGCTTGGCTACTCCCTCCACAGAACGATGCTCTGATTCACTACAGATGTACAGCAATGAGGCTAAATGACCTCTGAAACTTTCAGTCAAATGGTCATCCCTGAAAATATATACATTCAAGCGATAATATTCAAACTGAGCAGGTGGTACTTATATATTTAGGAACAAACACACATGTGTAACAACAATTAAAGAAATGAGGTCATGAATTTTAAGGAGAACAAGAGGTACAGGGGAGGGCTTGAGGAAAGAACAGGAAGGAGAAATTATGTAATTATATTATAATCTAAAATAAATAAATAACTTTGAAAAAATGAAGCCTTTGCTCTTTGGACTGTTTTTTCTCTGGTCTCCTCTTGACATTGACAAACTAATTCATATTTTTTCATGGATTTTCTCATATACATGAAATAATCATATGGACCATAAATTAATTGTGCCTTAAAAAATGTATCTTCTAGGAAGGCAACATACAAAGTGTGAGGCTGAGTTAACCAACATTTTAAAACATGATGGCTGCCACTCTTTCCCTCTTCCTACTTGTAACTGAGCAGCAGATAGAATTCATCTTGTACTTTTTTGTTTGTTTTTGTCTTTTTTTGAGATAGGATCTTTTCTAACCTCAGTTGTCCCTGAAGTCACTATATAGCTTAGGATGACTTTGAATTCATGATTTTTCTGCTTCTACCTCTGTACTGGCCAGTTTTATGTGTCCACTTGACACAATCTGAAGTTATAACAGAGAAAGGAGTTTCAGTTGAGAAAATGCCTCCATGAGATCCAGCTGCAAGGCATTTTCTCAATTAGTGATCAAGGGGGAAGGGTCCCTTGTGGGTGGTACCGTCTGTGGGCTGGTAGTCTTAGGCTCTATAAGAAAGCCAGCTGAGCAAGCCAGGGCAAGCAAGCCAGTAAGCAGCATTCCTCCATGGCCTCTGCCTCAACTCCTGCTCGTTGACCTGCTTGAGTTCCAGTTCTGACTTCCTTTTGTGATGAACAGCAGCATGGAAATGTAAGCTCAATAAACCCTTTCCTCCCCAACTTGCATCTTGGTCATGATGTTTGTGCAGGAATAGAAACTCTGACTAAGACAACCTCCATAGTGTTAGTATTATGAATGTGTCCTAAGTCCCATGATGCCCAGTTTAGGTCATGCTGGGAATGGTATCCATGACAGTGTACATGGTAGGTAAACACTCTACTAACTAAGCAACATACCCAACCACTAAAACTCAAGTCTTACTGCTAGGTCAAAAGTTCACATTTATTCCTTCCCTTGACTGTTGTAGGCATCTTAGGAATTTAGGTGAAGGAAAAATTATTATTTTATGATATTCTCATTTTTCCAGAGAAACCCAAAGCTTGGGGAATAGCAGACTAATTGAATGATAAATGAAGCCAAAACTACAATTATGGTCCTCAGAGTACAATTTCCTTCTCACAATACCATAGATATCATCTGATGTGTGTAAGTGGAAGGAAGCACATGGATATCTTGTTGGAATAAAATAGAACTATTTAAAGTATTAAGCTTGCTAAAATATAGACTTACCTCAATTGTAATTAAATAGGAGGTATTAAAGAATCAAAAGACATGACTTTTTTATTCAGTTAACAGAGAGCTAAATTTCCTAGTTTGAGGCTCGGTTGTTATAATAAAAACTGACCCAAAACAACTTGAGAAAGAAAAGGACTTATCTGACCTACAAGCTACAGTCTATCATTTAAGGGAAGCTAGGCAAGATGTCAAGGCAGGAACCCATTGGCAGGAATTGAAGCAAAAACCATGGAGGAATGGTGTTTACTGGATTGCTATCTTTTTTTATAAAGTCTAAACCTGCCTGCATAGGGATGGTACCACCCACAGTGGGCTGGACCTCTGACATCATGTTAACCATGAAAATGCCCCACAGATATGTTCATAGGCAAATGTGATAGAAGCAGTTCCTCAACTGAGCTTTCATTTCCCCAGATGTGTCAGGTTGACAACCAAGATCAGTCATCACAGTGCAATACTGATACTTACTCTCATTTGAGGTGCGTATATTTTAGGGTATGCCTTCATCCAACAATGGACTGAAACTGAGAGACTAATTCCAGTCACACTTTTTACTAGCAACACTATGGACAATTTTCATTATAAAACTATACTTAAAACATCAATACATAACCATATGAATAAAGCTAAATAAAAATTACCTACAAGTGGAGAGCCTTTGTGTTGTGTATCACGATGGGAAAGGATATGGTTCACTCAATCCACAGTCCACTGAGCAACTCAGAGTTGAAGGAGATGCCATTACTGGTCATATCTAAAAAGACACAAAAGACAATGACAATATAAAAGAATGACTAAGAATTAAATTTAGTTCAGTTCTAAGTATGATAAAAAATAGATATAGCAGAAATTGCTACAGTGTTTCTGGGAAGAAGATAAATATCAGTAAGAAACAAAATAAACTAAAAGGAAACATATCCTCTGATAAGGATTTGACATGGTCTGAAAATTATGCTAATTTCTGACTGATATTTCATTTAGTATTGATAACAAAGCTTTAGTGTAGATCACCATCTTGTTTTACAAATTCCAAGGATTAGATCTCACACCATTTAGAACATGCATAACACACGTCACGCTAGACTTGCTTGTGTTCCATGATCAGATAGCATGAATGACAGATCTCAAGAATATCATGTAAGGTGGAGCAAATGACTCGTTTGCCCCTGTGGTTCTTTAAAAAATGTTCTATTCTTTGCTGTTTCTCAATATGGATGTGAACAAAGTTCTCACTTCAGGACAGTGCCTGGCACATGTAAGTATTTGCTGAGTCAATGAAAAATGTATGGTACCCACAATTTTAGGCACTAGCATGTAATTGTCAGGATCTGAATTCATACTTTTGCCAATCTTATAATTTACTGGCCAGTACTATCTTTCTGTCTGAACACATTTCCAAGAAAGAAAATTAGAAGGCAGTATTTGAAAAATCATTTGAATGAAATTCAAATGTTACTCAGCAATTATATGTCAGTTGTTTAAATTAGTTTAATTAAAACACCCCTTCAAAGACTGACATACTTAAACAATAAAATTTTACCAGGAGAAAAACAACACACTCTAGTTCTAGATTAGACAGAAGCTTGGTAATTGACTGAGACACTTTCTCTCACCCTGTGATGCCCAGGGGAAGGACTGTAGGAATACAGGGAACACTGAAATTATCACAGTGCATAGGACTTCCTACAGGCAATCAGGAGCCAGGAACAGTTATTCTGGAACGGAGGAAAACAGTTGGCTTGGAGGCTCCAATGATTCACTCATAGAGAAAAGCAGCTTGATACTGTGCGGTTCAGACCAAGGGAGCATGAAACTCAAGCTCCCTGCATGGTTCTGCATAGCCTATGAATTAAGAATGGCTTTACATCTTTACATTTTTAAACAAGTCAAAATAATTATATAAATTATCTTAATTACAAATAGGCCATATAAAATTTTACTGGGACATGGACACAGACATTTGTTCACACAGGGTTTCTGGTTTCATTTATACTTCCCTGAGAGGACTGTGTCTTTGTGATAATATGATCTGGCTGGCTAGTCAAAATTGTCCATGCAGGCATCCTTCAGTACCATCAGGGAATTGCCCCAATCCCCAAGTGCTCAAGAGGGCTGAAAGAGTTTCATCCATCATTAAGAGCATGCTCTACTTAAGAACAAAGAGTGAACCCTAATAAGGCAGCCTAGATGAGAGAAAAGCAAGCAAAGCTAGAGAAGAGAATGCACAAAAGGTTGTGTTCATGAGAGGCTGAGGATGTAGTCTTCTGTGGAGGTGCCTTTCCAATGAAAAGGCATCAGACAGTTATAACAGTTGGCAAAGCACCTGCTTTGTGCTGTCAGTGAAATGTGAGAAGCTGAAGACAAGATGCCAAGGATCCATCTTTGCTCGCAGAAGTGAATTAGGCACAGATAATGGAGAAGATGCCCAAATGGCTCCCTATCCCAGTTATAATTTGGCTTGAAGGAAACCTGGTTTTGAGTTGGAGAAATTTGGCCCTGAGCAAAATTTCCAGGTATTTTGTTTTGTTTTGTTTTGTTGACAACTGACTTCATCATGGTGAAATCTGACTTCTGTAGTCTCTAGGACAGGGACATTCTGAGTACTCCCAGCACCGGTGTGCTTTTAGTCCCACAATCATCATGGGCTCTGTCCTCTTGGCTCTGCCTGCATTCCATGCTCTTCCTCTCTAGGAAGAGGAATGAGTCTGCTAATGAGTCTGCCCTGCTCACTCTGCGTGATTGCATTGTCAAATGTGCAGGCATCTCCTGTGCTCCGTTCTTAACTTTCACCCATGTCCTCCCTGACTGCACGTTTTGGCTTTGGGCATTCTCTAAGTAACCAGTAAAATAGCTTTCATGTAACAAATCCTCCTTGACTCAGAATTCCAATCCAGGAGATATAAATATTTTGACACAGTATTTGGTGCATAAATCATTTCTATAACTCATTAATCATATCATATTATGTCATAGAGTATTTTGTCTACCTTGGAGCTCACAAGGTAACATAATCAGTACTTCCCTTAAAAGCATAGAAACCTCCGTTAGAACCAAGAATATATGTTAAAATCCAGGAATGGTGGTATGTATGTAACTGCAGCACTGGGGGAGCAGATAAGGTGATAATTTTGGGAAAAACTCTGGAGAGAGAGAAAAAGAGAGAGAAAGAGAGAGAGAGAGAGAACGAGAACACATTCACACACCTACAGCATGCTAATAGGACAGCTCGTAGGAGTCAAGTTCTTTCCTTTCCCCATGTGGGTCCTGGAGAATCAAACTCAAGTCACAGGCTTGTTGGCAAACACCTTTATCCACTGAGTCATCTCACTAGCACAGTATATAGAATTCTCATGTTTAGACATTTCCAGACAACCAATTAAACTTTTTCTCACTGTCACTTTAAGCTGATTTTCACAGATAATTTACTGGGTAAACAGTAAATGGAAGTCATTACATTTTTCCGCTAGTTTCTCAAAGGTTTTGATTGTATTTGCCACCGCATCACTTTCGCTATTTTCCTCAGACCCACTCTGCACAACTGTCCACCTAACATTGTGTTCCTTTTGTTGTTTTGTTTTGGTTCCAAACCCAACAAGACCAAGTTGTGCTGCCCAAATATTCTCAGACATGCAGTCTTCTACTGGAATGTGGCTGAGTTGCTATTTTGAACAATAAAAGGGAGAGAGTTAGCACTGTGTAACCCATACTGTTAGACCTATATAATGGGTTAATAATGCAATAAGTACAGAGGCCATATTGACATGGCACATATAAAAGCACAGAATACACAATACTAAGTAGTCTTTGCTGGTAGATTAGTGGACAGACTGTGGCTGTGGATAAGCTGTTTTCAGTTCCTTGGTTTTTCTGAGAGAATGAAAATCTTCCAGAGCTCAAATGTATGCTTAAAAGAAGATAATGTGTATGAACTTCTAAAGTAGCAATATCCAAGACCCTCAGTATGGTCGCTCATTTCTTCTCAGAATACAATTAGCATTATTAAGAGCTGTTTATTAGTCTATTTTACCAACTGCAATGGAAACATTTAGAGAGAATTACTGAAGTGAAGTTTTATTTGAAAAGTAATCATTTAAACCACCTACTTTACTTAAAATAGACACAGTTCACCTTACAGCTTTCCACTCATCATAAGCAATTACCACATTATTATGCTGACTTCCTGCAAGCAAAGGTTGAATTATGCCAACATTTTCTGTGTCATTCTGATTTCTGACTATAACAAATGCCTGAGAAGAACAAGTTATAGAGAAAAAGGTTTATCCTGGTTCACAATTCTGGGATGTTGACTACATCCGTTTGCTCTGTTGTTTTTCAGTGTATCATGGTAAAAGAGTATCTGCTTCTGTGGTCAAGTGAGAACAAAGAAAGAGAATTGGGCTGAGGTCTTGTTCTCCTATTTAAGGATGCTTCCTCAGTTACTCCAAGACTTTGCGCTGGGTTCTGCTTCTTCAGGACTCTGGCATCCCCCAGTAGTGCAACACTGCAGAATTAGTCTTCAGCACTTCGGCCTGTAAGTGACACTTATGATGCATGGTTCATGCTATGGTCAAATGTAGATAGTCCCACACAGGCTTGAGTATTTGTGACAGCTGGTTCTCAGCCTGTGGTACAATTAGAAGATATTCTGGATCTTCTAGAAATTGGAGCTTACTTGGCAGGAAGAGGATACTGGGGTGGACCCTTGAAGATTATACATTGGTCTGCTTCTGTTTTGAGCTGTCTTTGTTCTCTGATTGGCTGAGATTTCAGCAAGCTTCTATAAGCTGCCACTGTTTCAAACAGGTGATGGGTTTGTAACGAGATCTTCCCTCATGCCTTCTCTGCCATGATAGACTCTACCTTCTAAAGTGTGAGCCAAGATAAATCTTTCCTTCCTTAAGTCACTTCTGTCAGGCATTCAGTTACCTTGATGAAAAAAATAAAGCAGCTAACACACAGCACTGTTTTTTATCATCAAGGCAAAAATGTCAATGGGATGGCCTGGATGAGAAACTGCAACCAGTAAAGCACTTGTCTTACAAATCTGAGGACCCAAGTAACTCACATAAAAAGCCCAACATGGTGTACTCACTTATAATCACAGCGGTAGAAACAACTAGATCCCTGGGATGCAGAAATGACACCTGAAGTAGGCTACTGGACTCCATCAGCATGTACACATGTGCACACACACACACATGAACGTGCACTAGCATATACATGAACACATGTACCTACACACACATGAGCAGAATGTCAACATACTAAAAAGACACTTAAATTCCTACTGAAAAGGGACAAAGTATTTGATCAGAGAAGCACTGTGTTCAGAGAGCCATGGCAGGTGAATCTTCTAGAGGACATCTCACTGAGCACGCATCCCAACTTCAGATGTTCATTTGGAGGAAGTTCTGACCCAACCCCCTGGCACTAACTCATGAAGAAACTGATTTTTTTCCTTATTCTTATCACAGAACAAAGGCACAGCAAACTGACAGAAATCTGTAGAATCAAAAACACCATGTCACAAGGAAAACACAAAAAGTGACCTTGACTGTGTCAAGAAAATGGAATGGTCTCCCTGTGTGGGAGGGGTGACTCTTCCTCTCAGGATTACTCATACCTAGAGTCTCCCACTTCATAGATCACCAGTTCAAGCATATCCAGAGCTTAGGAGGCCAGGAAAATGGTGATTCATGAGACATAAATTACAGATTGGAGCTGGATTTTCTTATACAGAAAGAGTTAGATGACAGCGTTTTCCCCTCTCTTTGTTAAGATTGTAAAAGCTTGTTTCATTAGAGATAGATATTATAGTTCTTTCCCTCTGCCATGTGAGATACAGAGATTGAACTTAGGTCATCAGGCTTGGCAGCAAACAGCTTTACCCACTGAGCTATCCTGTTGGCTTTTGAAATAACTATTTTAGTACCTTGCCTGGATGGCCTTGGTGGCTAGGTAGGAAATAATAAATCAGAGCTATAGAAAGGCTTCAGAAAGATGATCCAGGGGCAATGAAAGTAGGAGACATTTCTAAGATTGTTTAAAATTGCTCCTGGGTGGGGTTATGGGTATGTTTACACTTGTAATGACACAGCTGTCACTTTGTGCTCGTATTTATTGGCTATTAAACTTGAAGAGATCAGCCATAGTGAAAATTAACTTCTATGTATGCTGCTTTCCCTGGGCTGGTGTTCCAAAGGCTGTATCCTCTCAAGTTGAAATAAGGACAGTTAAATTAGCCAGACAAAAATCAGTGTGCTTTTTCATATATAACTTACAAAATAGAGCAACTCTGTAGTCTATCTGAATTTTACATCCAGCTCCAACATTATCTAATTGGGTTGAAGCATCCATTTGGCAGACAGAGGACAAAGGTCTCTCTCGCATGCATCAGAGCTGCCGAGGTGGTACAGAGCATGTCAAGCCCTTTCGTTAAGGGGTGAGGAGGAGTTTAGCTAATGCAGAAAAAACGCCAGAGGTTAGAGCAAAGGCCCAGCAAAGAGAACAGAGGAAGTGGCTTCCGGAGCATCTGCCTTGGGGTTGGAGAAAGGATTACAATTCACTTTCAGAACAAGACTTATCATATTCACTAATTGCACTGAGGATAAGAACTACTTAAATAAGAAAAAGATGCTTGGGAAACCTTGCTGAAAGGCATGGCCATAAGCTCGTTATTTTAACTATCATGTGCTTCTGCTTTTCTCTTTCTTCCTTCTCTTCCTCCTGCCTCTCCTCTTCCCCTTCACTCTGTTCCCCATCCTGCTTAGCAAGAACACTGTTATAGTTCATACAGAACACATGCCCGGGCTCATGCCTGGAACACAGGTGAATGCTTTACCTGTACAAGGCTCTTGTTCTCATAGCATTCTACATTATACTGATAGAATTCTCTGTATTTCACAGAAACTGGGGTTCAAAGTCACACAGCCAGTGAATAGATCAAGACTGGAATCTACATGACTCATTGTTTTAAAATAAGATAATAATCCCAAGGAGAACTACATGTAAATGCAGAAGTCAGTTCAATACAGTACATCTCCATCATGTAAGGGGTTAGACTGGAAGAGGTGGAATTTGAAAGTGACATTAAGTCATCCATCAGACCCTAAAAAGAATGTCTTTCAGTCTATAAGTGGTGAAGGCCAAGTCACTTGTATGCGAACTGATGATATTGGTCAAACAATTAAGCTCAGAATGTTCCTTTCAGATTGTACAGTTTGGCTCATTTAGGAATAATTTACATATGGAAACAACCTTTTGGGTGTGAGGGTTGAAGGGATCTTAACAAGCACAGAAGTGTAAAAATACAGTCAAAGTAGGAAACAGCTCGACCACCCTAGAAAGCCAGCAATGTTCCTTCCTGTCAGCTCTCTCCTACCATCTTAGCCCCAACAACTGACTTCTGTATTTGCACTTTCTCCCTGAATGCCATGCAAATGACACCATACAGATTGAGTCCTTTTATGTTGGGCCTATCTTACTCGATGTATGAGAATAAAATTGCCACAAGCTATTGAAAGAGTTTTTTCTCCAGACTCTCCATCCTTTGGTTTGCATACCTCCTCTGGTGCAATACTACCTGGCTGTGACTGGTGCTTTTTACAACTGGTTCTAAAATCCAGAAACACAAAGCCTATGGTCTTCTATACAATTAGCTGATTATTCTGCATGTTGTAAATTTTGTTATACCTTTTTGTACCTGACTTCTAATTTATGCAAAATTCTTCTAAAAGTATCCTACCCCTTCCTCATATACATATGACTAAAAGAATAAATAGGCCTTTAAAAAGGTTGAAGTGTGGAAGTCAGTTTTGATCCTTCGCATGTTGACATCTGCAGACAGGTGCATTCTAATGGTGAATGAAGAGTGGATCGAACTAAATAAAGATAATTACCGAGGTAAAGTCACAGGTAATTACTGATATACAAAATACATGAATGATGTGAAAGAACTGGAACTTCATATTTTCCCATTTCTGAATTAACTGGCTACCACTAACCACAACGCGTGCTTCAATCTGGTTAACTGCCTTTTCAAGCAAAGCAAGACTTACATATATTTTCCAGTAATGATTTCTTAATCTTTTTTTTCTTGAAAGGCAGCTTTTGCCAAACCATTCCATCAGACTCTAGAAAAAGACATCAGTGAGTTCAGAAGTGAATGGGAGGTGATGAGGGGGTGGAACAAGTAGAGATCCCCCCCAAGCCTGAATCAGCAGAGGAATAGCCAAGTTGGGTTCTTGGAGTCTTCCAGAAAAAGTATTTGATTTTTGTCTCTAACTCTAAATTAATGCTCTTTTAGTTCTCTCCTTCACCTCTGATTCCCTAGAATCTGTACTTCTATTGGCTATGAAAGTTACTAGGCACACTGCCAGTCATGCTTCGACATCAGCTATCTGATTGCAAAAGTGATCATTGCTATCTATAGGTGGCTGCCACATTTACTCTGCCATCAACCATGCCCTGAGCCTTCAAACAGATGGTCAACTAAAAGCCCAGGATGAAGAGAACCAACTCAGGGCAAGCATTCATCCCCTGTTAAAGAAGCATGGCAGGGGGACTTACCAGGTCCCTCTGAGAGCCTGGCTCTTGTACAGCTGCCAGACTCAGTTCTGTCAAGCACCAGTGAGATGAGACCACAGGATCTTTCAGGGCCTGTTACTTAGAGGGCTGCCCATGGTCAATGAGCCAGCAGCAAGGGATGTGGTGACTTGCCAAAGTCTCAGCATAAGAGAAAGGAAGCAGTGCTGTTAAAGTGACTGACTGTGTCCTAGATGCATCCTTTGCATCTGTAAAGCTTAAAAAATAACAACAGAGGATGACCTTTACTAAATACTCCCTGTAAGTCAGTTACTTATACACTTTTCTTTTAAGCCACATTTCAGCCTTGTGTGGGACCTCCTTTAGGGGACTGAGGAGTTGAGCAACATGCATGAGCTCACAGGTTTCCATTCTGGGCTAAGCACTTGGCAAAACCTAGAAATACAAATTACAGATCATCATGCCCACCCTCCCACAAAGCAATTCTATAGCAGGAGAAAATATTTTTAAAAGTTTGAGTACATGACTAGGAAGCTTCTTCCCTGCTGGCTAGCTTTCATAGTACCAGAAGGTGCTAAGCAGGCTTCTTGGGGAGTCATCAGCCTTACCCTGCTGTGAACCCTGCGAGCTACAATAATAACATGCATGGCAAGTTATGCCCATGGATGCAATAATGGCACATATGTTATGAGGATAATGAGCCACATTCTGCTTCGGTTTAATGCTTTTTCCATAGGAGGAAAAACATATGTCTTGTAACATATTATTGTAAATCTGGCCAAGAAGCCCTAGCTGGGAAGTTCACAAGCATCAGTGATGAACCTACAACAACATGAACTTTAATAACAAAGAGATGAAATAGAATGACATAGTTGGAATTTTACACATTCTTACTCTGTGATATGCAGATATCTTGTATTCTGTCTTAGTTAATTTTCTCTTGCTGTGTTAAAATACCATGACCAAGGCAAATTATAAAAGTGTCTAATTCTGGGCTCATAATTCCAGAGGGTTAGAGGTTATGACTGTCATGGCAGGGAACATTACAGCCGACAGGCAGGCATAGCTCTGGAGCAATAGCTGAGAGTTTATCTCTTGAAAGAGTATCATGATACAGAAAATGCTAACTGGTTATGGCATGGGCTTTTGGAATCTCAAACCCACCCTCAGTGACACACCTCCTCCAACAAGGTATTACTTCCTAATCTTTCCCAAAGAGTTTCTCAAACTGGGTACCAAATATTCACACATATGAGCCCAGAGGACCAGTGTCAGTCAAACCAACACAGATGAAGCATCTCCTTTCATACTCAAAAGCTACTGAGATGAGTTCATTGATTGTCATCCTTTGTGTAGATGGGGAAACTGAGGCTAACAGAGGTTAATTGAAACACCAGAAATCATTGGCTAGGAAGGGATGGATTGTGTGGTGAAGTATTTGCTAAGGGATGTAAGAGCGCAGAGGAGAGTAATTAACGCACAGGAGCTCGGGCCAAGCTTCATAGAGAATTGTTGGACATTTGAAAAGAGTCTGAAAATTGAGAGTGACAGTTCATCTTGAAGTAGAGAGCAAACATCCCAGACTTTAGGAATATCAGTTAGCAAGACACTCAGTTGTCTCTGATTGTCAGCAATCATCATGCCAGTGGTGGTTGAGGAAAAGGCTGATAAACATACAGTGAATGGAAACAGGAGAAGACACTAATTTTTTTTTTTTTTTAAAGAGTAGGTTTAAAAACATCTAGTCTTCATAACTCTTATTCAACAGTTTAGGTTTTGAAAATTCAGCATCCTAGGTTTGACTCTTCTACTTCTGTCCTCTATTAATTCTGTTACCTTGGTAAGCAAATTGTATCCAACTGACCATCTTTTCATCTGAGGAACCAGGATACAGTAAGTCTTCGGTAGGCTGTTAGCATGAAACAAAACTGCCTTTGTAAAAGACTCACTATGATTCGGAGATGTCAAAGGGACATAGTGAAAATTATTTTTCACCACTATGGCTTCCACAGTGGACAGACAGACAGGTTTACAGCTGGAGGCAAAGAAAATGTAACCAAGAAAACAACGTCTAATAAATGATACTGTGTTTAGGAATTAGTCTCATCCAACACAGGCATGACACATGGAGCACATACTTGGATTTAACCCTAGAAACAATGACACACACATCGTATTGAGAAGCTTTTATTGGCTAAAAGTACAGGGGATCTCACATTAGCTAAGGGCCTCTAGAAAGTACCAACGCCTGGTCAGCCATCATCCCCAGTGGGCAGATGTACCATTATGCCTGGCTGAAGCACTTGAATCAAGTAGAGTTACTTTGTATCTGTGTATACTGATACTAAAAATCAGTGATTCATGTGTGGCTCATTAACCAGATTTTATATGTTTGGAAACATCATTCAGCTGTACAGGACTGAAAAAAATTCTATTAGGAGATGTGAATCAGGTTAATTACAGGGTAATTTAGGTCAGCTTGCTTAGGGCCTATTTCAATGAAGACAGATACAGGCTGGACTAGAAAAAGAGTCATGTTTGTTTTAGTGTACTAGTTGTGAAGAAGGCTGGTGTCTGAACTTAATCCCAACCACTCCCTAGAAGACCAAGCCTTCCAATCCACCTTGAACCCAGCTCATGCTTCAGGTAAGTTTAGCCCAGGATTTTCCAACCTGCCTTCCAATGGAGTCTCTTGAGAAGCTTTAAGACCTAAGTCTGAGCTTCACTCCCAGGGACTCAGATAAAACTGTCCTGTCCTGAGCCTCAGGGCCTTCTGCAATATTGGAGGGAAGAGTTCGGGGTGGGTAGGGTCAAAATATATTGTTTATATGTATGAACTTATCAAATAAATTAGGGAAAAGGGCCCTTGGGAAGATGATGCCAAGCAGCCTAGATGTGAAGTATTAGGATGGACACAGTACTGTGGGCTGTGTTCTTGTCTGACTCCTCCACCCAGTGGCCTCAGGATAAGAAATTCCACAATAACAATTTTCTTAAACACATTTATCTAGTATTAGTGTGTACTTCATGGACCTTGAGGATGGACTTTGCCACAATTCACTGAACACTCTATTATGATGCTCAGAATACCCCAGTCTTAAGGAGAGGCAGAGCAATTTTTTCAATGTGGGGGTTCAAGTTGTATAAGGGGAGGGCAGTGTCCTTGTACCAAATGCCAGATTGCAGAACGCACAACGGCAGGGATCTGTCTTCTGGGGAGAGAAAGATAGAAGCTGTCAGTAAAACTGGTATTTATTTTGAAAACCACAGAAGGCTTGTTTCTAAAAGAAGAGAGGGGTACAGGAGGACAATATGAGAACTTAGTATGCATGTATAATATATAAAACATAGTCGTTTAGTCTCTAGGAATCGAGAGTGAACAGATAGAGAAGGGCATCTCTTTGGCTCTTTTCATTCATTAACTTATTCATAACCTTTACATTCTCTTTTCATTTGTAAAACATCACTTTGAGGAGTTTACTTCTCCTACACTTGTTATATATAAAATAGTCTATGAACTGGTCACCTCACTTAAATTACCTATTTTGATCTGGGCAGCTCTTTTACCTTTAGTCTTCAGTAACCCCAGCTTTTCAACATTAAAGCAGGGTGAAAGTGTTCAGGGAGCTACTTCCATGGTCAGGATGCTACAGTTCTTAGATTCTAACTCTGCTACTCATTCCTTTATGAAAAATAAGGGGCCAGTATAGAGCAGCACATGCACAGTTTATTATAGAATGTTGTAAGATGATTAGTTAATACAACAATAGATTCAAACTAAACAAATACTCACTGATCCATCAAATAAATATTGGGTATTGGATACTATAGTAGGAGCTAGAGCTCCATAATGCAAAGATAATGCATGTGTCCCCATGGAGGCATGGCTGGAATGCTTGTGTGGAAGATCCACTATCCAGCCAACACATGCAGCAACAGGTGATCATATTGTGACAGCTGCTGGAAAGAAAAACCCAGGGACAAATGATAAACAATGGAGTGTGACATTACCATGGACAGAGAGCTGAAGAAAGCCTTTTTTGGGGGTGTGTGTGACAGCTGGGATCTGAAGAGCTGGAGGCAAAGTGCTCCAAAACTGCAGACAAGGAACAGGCACACACACCTGTGTCTTCGTCTCCATGGCCTCCTGTTCCCTCCACCACCGTTATCAGCTCTGAGAAAAGTCCCCTGACTGCAAGCTCCAGACATGGAAGCAGTAAAGAAAGACAACTGTATACAATTTTAGTGGAATTGGCTAGTCTCACTTACTTTGAGATCCTGAATTTACAGAGACAGTGAGATGTGCCAAATGGAAGTGTCATTTGCAGCTCTTGACTTTTCTAAAAGTTACTGCTAACACATCTGTGGAAGGCAGGCTCTGAAATCACCAAAAGAAGTTCTGACACTGTGCTGGAATCCAGCAAGGGTGGCATGAAAAAGAAACCAGCATGACATTTTCCTTTGACAGTATCTCATTTCTGCTACCACAGAATGCATGGGAGATTGCAGTGGCAAGCCAGCAGACAGTGTTTGAATAGCAGTGTGCAGATATAATCTCTCTCTCTCTCTCTCTCTCTCTCTCTCTCTCTCTGTGTGGGTGTGTGTGTGGGTGTTTGCATGTGCATGCACACACCTGTGTAGGTGTATATATACAAGCATGTGTGTCCATGTATTTGTAGGAGGTTCATGTGCATGTAGAAGCCAGAAGTCAACCTCAAATGCTGTTATTCAGGAGCAGGCCATCTTAATTTTTGAGTCAGAATCTTTCACTAGGACTTGGACTCCTACATTAGACTAGACTATATTAGGCTACATTAGGATCCCTGGCTCCTGAGTCCTAGGCATCTACCTGTCTCTACCTTCTGGTCAGTGAGGCTGCAATCACACACCACAATTCCTGTCTTTTTACAGGAACACTGGACATCTGAACTGAACTTCTAACATTTATGTGGCAAGCACTTCACCATGGCCAATCCCTTAACAAACATTCTTTAGATGTCTATTGTACCTTAGACATAATCACACCATACTCTGAAATAGACTAAGGAACACCATTGTCATTGGATGGATGATGCATAATTCATCTCTCTTCATCACAGTGGGAAGAATGTAAAGGCAGGTTTGTTTACAGCCTGCACTCAGATGCAATTAGTTGTGGCATGCCTGGGCCTTGTGCTAGTAAATTCTTCAGCGTCAGTTTCTTTATGTATATGATACATTCAAGTTCAAGATTTTTTTGTGATAATTTCATAAGGTAGCATGACAGTTTGACTAGACACATTAAATGATTCTACCTTGCATTTTATAAGTAGTTGATATACAAACTCAAACAAACATACATATGTAATACACATGCATGTTCAACATTCTATTCATACAATCTATATTATCTATGTAAGCAATCAACTTGGTTTATGTAATTCTTTCTCACTGCTGTATTTCAGGTAGTTTGCATGGGTGAGAAAACTACACAATACCATTTACTAGGCTGGATTAATTCTGTACCCCATCTCCTAAGGATGATTGATGCTTTGGGGACAGGGCTACAGCATCATAGTCTTCTCAACTGAGCCTCTCTGGGCTTGGGTGTTCATAAGGGATCCCCACAAGAGTATTAACAATATATTCAAGGAAGTCACATCTGAATAACTCGCAGTTTTGCAACATGACTCCCTATACTAAAGTGTGCTTTCTAGAACTTAGAAAAATTTGCACGATGGTGTTTGCAAACACTGCTCTGAAACCAAGCTCACTCTCCACTGGAAATTCAAATCCTAAAGGTCTTTTGTGGACATTTCTACACCTTGACTTTCAGTATTCCAGAATCCCCCTTTCCTCAGTCTGAGTCTCTGTTGCCAAGGAAAGTATCAGCCCCAAACATGGAGATTAAAGAATGGCTGTTCATTATCCACTCAAGGTTTCATTTGGATAGGAATTTGAGAAGGCTGGATGTGGCTGATTGAGGATCTTTCAGGCAGGTGAACTAATGACCAAATACAAACCTGAAGGAATGAGACAGGGCAATATAGATAAAAGAAAATCAAAGACTTATGTAGAAAATCCTGTAGAATGTAGAAAATCCTGTAGAATGTAGCAAGCAGGTGCAGACACTTGTTGTCTAGACATGGAGGGTTGATCAGGACCTTGACAGAGCTGTGTATCAGCTGTTTAAAAGATAATTACAAGGCTGGCAAGGGAGTGCCAGGTGGTAGCCAAAGACCTCCTCTCTATCCATATAGCTTTCTCTTTCAATGAAGTTCCTTCAACGTTTTCATTGCAAGACACCTGTTTCCCTTAATGCTAAATGATCCAATGCTAATGCTAAAGGATGAATACAGCAATGCCTTTGGGGACAAATCTTGGAAGTCATATACTCTCCCAGATGATTAAAACAATACACTCTTGTTAGAGAAACCAAAACATTGGTCCAGTCTCTTCAAGGAAAGTTTCCCCATCTCAGGGTGAGACGAGAACTATAGTGGCTTGAGGAAGAAGCTCAGGAGATAAAAATCCTTCCTGCAAAACTGAAGCTTGGACTGGATTTTAGATCATCAGCACCCCTGTAAATTCTGGGTGTCTATGGCAGTCTGCTTTGAATAGCACATGGTGGAGACAAGGGATCTTTGAATTAGCTGGTTAGTCTAGACTAGTTGAATTGACAAGCATTAGGTTCAAGTGAGAGATCGTGATTCAATAAAAAAAGTATAGAACAATTAAGAAAGATACTTAATGTCAACATTTGGCATCCACACGTATATGCATACATGTTCATTCACCCCATCTCTGTGTCCATGTTCATATACACACATGCATACCACATACATATAAACCTACACAAAAGAACTATGGTTACGATGGCAGTATCCATCTTACCCATATGCATCTCCTATGCCAAACAGTGCAGTGAAATTTCATAGCTTCTACAAAACACATACCTCGAAGAAATCCGTTGACAACTTAGTAGAATCGGTATGGTATAGTAGTTCAGCATCAGAAATCACTTCAAACACTTAGTGAATAACAAAGATGTATATTGATACTCTCTCCATTTATGGGAAACTATTATTATCATGCTAACACTTGAAGGTTGCAGAAAATTTTCTGGTGCAGAAATTTTTCAGTGAATAATTACAGAAAAAAGCTGAGCCCTTAGAGGATAGAGCAACCCACCATCTCATTTTCCCCTACTCCTTCCCCTAGTCTATGTGAGTGGTGTGTGTGTGTGTGTGTGTGTGTGCGTGTGTGTGTGTGTGTGTGTGTGTGCGTGTATGCAGTTGGCTCATGTCAGGGCCAAATGTTGTTGCCATGTATTTCCTCCATCACTCCACTCCCTATTTCATCTTTTGAGAAAGTTCCTCTCATTGAACCTGGAGCTTACCAATTATTTGAGTCGACTATCTGGTGAGCTCCAGAGACCCTCCTGTCTGTTATTCCCAAGATCTGGACTACAGGCATGCTGCAGTGCCTGAATCTGTTCTGTGTGGTGCTGGCTACAGGGAGGCTCATCAGGCACTCATTGAAAGTTGAAGTCTACATTGGCTGCTGAGGCCGGAAGTGAGATAACAGTCTTCTGGATGCTGCTACAGAAATGTGGGAGGACCAGTTAATCTAGCTCATTTCAGTACAAATCTGAACAATACAACACATTCTGAAGGATTTCCTGCACGTGTCTATTTTTGTACTCTCTGTCAATCCTCGCTCCTTAAGTTCATATTGGGTCAAATATGTTTTTTCTTTTCTATGTTTTATAGTTATGCAACTCCAAAGAGAGTGGATTTTTTTTAGCAGGATCCATTTGAAACCCTTCCCAAGTTGGCTAACAGCATGTCATATATGTACAAAATGCCTTGGATTGAAGCTGCCTTTTGAAAGTCAACAAATGCCTTAGCAAATACATCAAAGTCTCCCTCAAATAAGGTCAATATTAGATCTGCTCAAGAGAGCTTCCTGTCATAAAGGTTAGGAGAACATGGTGTGAAAGCTATTTGAATTACTGCGCTGACTTAAATTATGACACATCAGTTATGATTGTTAACTCATACTTGTGGGCCATGAAAATTTTCCATTCCCATCCATTCCTGTTATTATTTTATTTACTTTTTGTATTTATTTATTGGGTACGAAAGTATCAATGCATTGTGGAAATTAAAACAGATTTTCTCAGCAATCATATGGCAAATATAAATATTTAGCTTTTTATACACAACAAAATATATTCTGTGCCCCAGAAGGTAAGGAAAGTGAATTAATTATTTTTTCAAGTTCTGGGGATGGAACCCAGGGTTTTGGATATGGGAGGAAAGTAGTCTATTACTGAATTGAAGGCTCGTCATAAACACGTATGAACCCCATGAAAATGAGAAAGTTTAAATATCAATAAAAATTTGAGAACAATATCTGATGGATAACTGTTAGGAAGGCCAAATTAATTCTGACCAATGTAGAAAATTCTTTATTATAAATATCTGAGCTAATTGTCATTTGACTAATTCTAAAACAGGTCCTGTGTTTAGTGATGAAAAAATGTGGATTCCTGCCTCAACACAGCTACTAACCTGTTTAACACATGAATTAATAGCAAAATAAATGTCAAAGAAGAAAACCATCTGTCATATCATCAAATAAATAATTAAAAATTCACAAAGCTCATTGTTGACACAAAAGAGGCCACATTTATTATGACTATCTCTTAAAGGGTGCTTTATTTCAAATGTTATGTAACCTCAGGATTTTAGTCTAAGTTTGGAATTTGAATATAGTATCATAGAGAGAAAAATCCATATACATTTATTTACTTATCTAGAAAATTGTGTACAGCATGCTAAATTTTATATGTATATGAAACAAATGATGCTCAAGCGAGAGCTGTTTGCATTCTTAAAGTGAATGCCTTTGCCTAGATGTCATTTTCAGTAGCTAATCTCGAAGCTAGAGCGGGGAATGTACACTTGTATTATCATAGCTCTACTCCAAACCATCACAGAGGTAAGGCTGGGGGGAGGGCAGCCTGTTTTCCTTGTGAATAGGTGTCTAGCAAGTGGAAACAAACTAATAGTGTTTTCTCTTTGACCCCATCAGCAGATTGTGTGCAAAATTTTAAGTCAAAGTGTCAATTTAAATGAAAAGGCAAATGTTTATGGTGTAAAATCCCTTAACCCATTATTATGAAAGCACTGAAGTAAATTCAGGAGAATTAATTGGGTGAGCTAGGTACTTAGGAACACCCCAACCATTACCCACTGCCTTTAGGAGATCTATCTCGAACCAGACCTCAACTGCCACTGATTAACCCTGTGTAGAGTTCTTCCTCTGATGGCCCAAGTCATGTCACTGTCCTAACTGTAATTCCTTAACTGTTTTAACACAGTAATTCCTTAACTGTGTTTAAGACATGAAAATTCAAAGCAAGCAAAACTTCTGTTGATTTCCTCAAAACTTTTAATTTATATGAACTCATTGGATCATGCCTATAAGCTAAGACCACCAACTGGGACACTGATGCAGGATGATTGTCATAAATTTGATGTTAGATCAAGTTATGTGGTGAGTTTCAGACCAGCCTAGGATATAGTGAAAGACTGTCTCATGGTAAATTAAATAATCAAGAATAAATAGAGCAGGAAGAAAAAATATGGAAGAGGAGGGAAAAGGGGAGGATCAAGGAGAGCATGGGAAAGCAGTGGGGGTAAGGAAGAGGATAGAGGATGTCAGAAAGAGAGGGACAATATTTAATATATAGAAAAAAAATTGAAAGAAGCAAAGTTTTACCAGGTTGACCAGTTGTCTACATTTAGTTACATTTACATTTTTTGCTTCTCACTAAGAACAGCTGGTGATCCAAGTCTTTATTTTGCCACAAGTTGGGGGATCAATCTGTAACTGATGGAATGAACCTCATACTTCTGTTACACAACCATTTACCCAGGAAGTTGAGACTAGCTTGGGGTAAAAGGATTAAGTGAATGCTGAACTTGGTTTATATTCACATTCTCCTAATTCTCTTTTATGAACAGGTAAAAGCCTTCAATTGTATTTACTACCTCCATGCAGTATTTAATAAGCTAATTATGTTTGCTTATTGCAGATAGCCTCCAAAATTTGGCTATGTACTCTTCACTTGTGCACTTTCAAAAGCAAATAAATTAAAACATGTGTAGAAATTGTCTTTTTCTCTTCAAGTGCATGATCCCTAGTTTGTCATATTTAATTTTTAAAGTAGCATGGACAAGAACAAGATGACAATTGATATAACACTTTTCAAAATGCATTTTTTTCATAATAATCATTTGTGAGAGTAGAAGGATTCAGATTTTATATGTTCACATTGTTGTCACTCAGTCAAAAGGTGACTCTGTTGTAAAAAGCCTGACAGCCCTTGACTTGCTTACTACAGGCATTATTAGTTGGGAATGAAACCCTCACACAGGACATAGACTTCAGGAAGTTCTAGGTCCACTTTCTAAAACATATTGTATTGCTAAAAAGTTCATGTCCATAACTCATTCAGTGTCCGAATGAAAACAATGATAACAGCTGATATAAAATAAACAGGAAAGCTATGCACTTGATCTAGCAGAACTTTAACTTTTTTAAAAAAAAGATTTATATACTGTAGCTATCTTCAGACACACCAGAAGAGAGCCTCAGAATCAGATTCCATTACAGATGGTTGCAAGCCACCATGTGGTTGCTGGAAATTGAACTCATGACCTCTGGAAGAGCAGTCAGTGCTCTTAACTACTAAGCCATCTCTCCAGCCTGAACTTTAACTTTTGTTTAGTCATTTATCAGTTGTGCAAACATAAGAAAGTTACTTCATCTGTCTCAGTTTTTATGGGTGTGAACTTTATGAAGACACTTGAGTCAGTGTTTTAAAAAACTCACAACCACACTAGGTAACAGTTGCCAATAACTGAATTTGTGAAGAAGAGGTGTACACATAATGCTTCAATCCTCCTGTGAGCCCTGTGGAGTGGGGTCAACGATTTTCTTTTTTTTTGGAAATTAGAAATCAGAGTTTCAAGAAGCGAGAGAACTTCTGCCAAGTTATGCAACTGCTGTAAACCAATCAGATTTTTTAACATGAAAGCATCCTGGATTTTTGGTAAGTTAGAGCTTGAAAAGTACCCCAAGTCAGATGCAGTAGGGATGTGGTCAGCTCAGGGCACAGTCATTCATAACAGCTCTACAATTTCCATAATAGCTCTGAGAAGTAATTTCATGCTCATTTTACAAATAAGCTGAAGGTCTGAAGCTTTAGGTCATATTTTCACAGTTACAGAAACTGCTTGCAAGTTCTTTTCCATGTTGAGTTTACACATGATTCTTGCAAATAAGCATAAAAACTGTCTGTCAGCATTTTGGCACTCTAGACCAACATGGCATGAGAGATGGGGTAAGACAGTGGTGATTTATCTGAGTCTTAAAAGCTATTAAAAGTAATCTTAAAGGAGCAGGAGAGTCAGCTCAATGGTTAAGAACATTTACTGGTGTTGCAAAGGACTTGAGTTTGGTTCCCAGTGTCTATGCAAAAGGGCTTACAGCCAAAGGCAACTCCAGCTTCAGGCTATCAGATGCTATCTCCTGGACTCCATGGGCACCTGCATTCTTTTGTACATACCCACCCACATATGCACACATACACATAATTAAAGTAATAAAAATACATTTTTAAAATGTCAGCTTAGCAGGGTGATTGTGTCTTACCCAAGCCATTCAACAACCAGACTAAACAAAGCTTGCAGAGACTTAATTTAAGAGCTCAACTTACTAAGGGACTCCAAAGTCTTCACTGTTTTTATCTTAATAAACATAAATTATAGTTAAACTTTAGACATTTGTGTGTTACTGAGGATAGCATAATTTTATTTATGGTGAAGTGAATAAATCACATTTTGTTTGGTTTTGGCAAAACACAGACAGAGTCTAGCAATTTCCATCTAATTTATCCATTTAAGATGGAGATTTCTGTCTGCATAAAAGAATGATGAAGATAGTTAAAGGCTTGTCACTTCTTATTTTTCACAGTAATTGTTTGTCTAGAACATATTTGAGGATATAAAACATACATTTAGAAAAATAAATGAGTTAAAGTCCAGAGAAATAACTTCCCCTTGGCTAATAGAAGAGAAACAAGACTCAACAGATCTTTTTCCAAATACTACAAAAATCTTTAAGCAAAGATAAAATATAAAATTATTAACTTAACAGAATCATTATTCCAGAATATTTTAAAAAGCCTATGAGCAAAATGTTATCATAGTCAGTAAAAATTTAAAAGTCATGTCATATTTCAGTTAGATTAATATGATTATGAATTGTATTTCATATTTATTTCTAAAGGATCAATATAATAGCAATAAGCCACATCAATGGTCCAGAAGTTTTAGACAATGTTTAAAACCTTATAAAGCATTTTGAATAGCTTGAGGCTATTTGAAATTAATATTTGAGTATTTAGTTCGGCTCTAGAAAAATACATACATACATACATACATACTTACATACACACACACTGTAGTGAAATAGGACACTTGAACTTATAAACATTATGACTCATACTGATAGGGAAAAGCCACAATTTTTTATTGGATATTTTCTTTATTTACATTTCAAATGTTATCTCCTTTCCCAGTTTCCCCCCTCCCAGAAAACCCCTATCCCATCACCCTTCCCCCTGCTTCTATGAGGGTGTTCCTCTACCTATCCACCCACTCCCACCTCCTGGTTCTTGATTCCCCTACACTGGGGCATCTATTGAGCCTTCATAGGACCAAGAACCTCTCCTCCCACTGATGCCTGACAAGGCCATCCTCTGCTACATATACAGCTGGAGTCATGTGTACTCCTTGGTTGGTGGCTTAGTCCCTGGGAGCTCTGGGGAGTCTGGTTGGTTGATATTGTTTTTCTTATGGGGTTGTAAACCCCTTCAGCTCCTTTAGTCCTTTCTTTAACTCCTCCATTGGGGACTCCATGTTCAGTCCAATAGTTGGCTGCAAGCATCTGCCTCTGTAATTGTAAAGCTCTGGCAGGGCCTCTCAGGAGACAGCTATGTCAGGCTCCTTTCAGCAAGCATTTCTTGGCATCCCCAATAGTGTCAAGAGTTTGGTGACTGTATATGGGATGAATCCCCAGGTGGAAAGTCTCTGGATGGCCTTTTCTTCAGTCTCTGCTCAATACTTTGTCTCAACATTTGCTCCCATGAGTATTTTGTTCCCCTTTCTAAGAAGGATCGAAGCACCCACACTTTGGTCTTCCTTCTTGAGCTTCATGTGGCCTGTGAATTGTGTCTTGGGTGTTCAGAGCTTTAGGACTAATATCCACTTATCAGTGAATGCATACTATGTGTGTTCTTTTGTGATGGGTCACCTCACTCAGGATGATATGTTCTAGTTCCATCCATTTGCCTAAGAATTTCCTGAATTCATCGTTTTTAATAGCTGAATAGTACTCCATTGTATAAATGTACCACATTTTTTGTATCCATTACTCTGTTGAAGGGCATCTGGGTTCTTTCCAGCTTCTGTCTATTATAGCTAAGGCTGCTATGAACATAGTATATATCTTTGACATATGTTGGAGAATCTTTTGGGTATATGCCCAGGAGTGGTATAGCTTGGTCTTCTGTCCAATTTTCTGAGGAACTGCCAGACTGATTTCCAGAGTGGTTGTACCAGCTTGCAATCCCACCAACAATGGAGGAGTGCTCCTCTTTCTCTACTTCTTCACCAGCATCTGCTGTCACATGGGTTTTGATCTTAGCTATTCTGACCAGTGTGAGGTGGAATCTCAGGGTTGTTTTGATTTGCATTTCCTTGAAGACTAAGGATGTTGAATATTTCTTTGGTGCTTCTAGGTCATTCGATATTCTTCAGTTAAAAATTCTTTGTTTAGCTCTGTACCCCATTTTAATAGGGTTATTTGATTCTCTAGAGTCTAACTTCTTGAGTTCTTTGTATACTTTGGATATTAGCCCTCTATTGGATGTAAGATTGCTAAAGATCTTTTCCCAATCAGTTAGTTGCCGTATTGTTCTTTTGACAGTGTCCTTTACCTTACAGAAGCTTTGCAATTTTATGAGGTCCCATTTGTTGATTCTTGATCTTAGAACATAATGGCTACTCTAGCTTGTTTCTTGGGACCATTTTCTTGGAAAAAATTCCAACCTTTTACTTTGAGGTAGTATCTGTCTTTGTTACTGAAGTGTGTTTCCTGTATACAGCAAAATACTGGGTCCTGTTTACATATCCAGTCTGTTACTCTGTGTCTTTTTATTGGGGAATTGAGTCCACTGATGTTAAGAGATATTAAGGAAAAGTCATTGTTACTTCCTGTTATTTTTGTTGTTAGAGGTAGAATTGTGTTTGTGTGGCTATCTTCTTTTGAGTTTGCTGAAAGATTACTTTCTTGTTTTTTCTAGGGTGTAGTTTCTCTTCTTGTATTGTTGTTTTCTATCTATTATCCTTTGTAGGGCTGTATTTGTGGAAAGATGTTGTGTAAATTCGGTTTTCCTATTAGATATCTCTCCATCTATGGTAATTGAGAATTATGCTGGCTATAGTAGCCTGGGCTGGCATTTGTGTATTTTTAGGGTCTGTATGAGATCTGCCCAGGATTTTCTTCTAGCTTTCACAGGGGAGAAGTCTGGTGTAATTCTGATAGGTCTGCCTTTATATGTTACTTGACATTTTTCCTTATATTCTTTTTTTGTTTAGTGAATTTGATGATTTGATTATTATGTGACGGGAGGAATTTCTTTTCTGGTCCAGTCTATTTGGAGTTCTGTAGGCTTCTTGTATGTTCATGGGTATCTCTTTCTTTAGGTTAGAGAAGTTTTCTTCTATAATTTTGTTGAAGATATTTACTGACCCTGTAAGTTGGGAATCTTCGCTCTCTTCTACCCCTATTATCCTTAGATTTCCTCTTCTCGTTGTGTCCTGGATATCCTGGATATTTGGGGTTAGGAGCTTTTTGCATTTTGAGTTTTCTTTGACTGTTGTGTCAATGTTTTCTATGGTATCTTCTGCACCCTAGATTTGTTCTTCTATATCTTTTATTCTGTTGGTGATGCTTGAATCTCTGACTCCTGATCTCTTTCCTAGGTTTTCTAACTACAGGGTTGTCTCCTTTTGTGATTTCTTTTTGTTTCTATTTCTACTTTTAGATCCTGAATGGTTTTGTTCATTTCCTTCGCCTGTTTGATTGTGTTTTCCTGTAATTCTTTAAGGGATTTTTGTGTTTCCTCTTTAAGGGCTTCTAGCTGTTTGCCTGTGTTCTCATGTATTTCCTTAAGGGAGTTATGTCCTTTTTAAAGTCCTCTATCATCATCATGAGAAGTGATTTTAGATCTGAATCTTGCTTTTCTGTAGTGACGGTGTATCTAGGATTTGCTATGGTAGGAGAATTAGGTTCAGATGATGCCATGTAGCCTTGGTTTCTGTTGCTTATGTTCTTGTACTTGCCTCCTGCCATCTGATTATCTCTAGTGCTACCTGTCCTCACTATATCTGACTGGAGCCTGTCATTCCTGTGATCCTGTTTGTGTCTGAACTCCTCAGAGTCCAGTTCTCTCTGTGATCCTGAGATCCTGAGATCCTGGGTGTGTCAAAGCTTCTGTGAGTCAAGCTGCTTCTGGAACCCTGAGATCCTGATGTGACCAAGCTCCTGGGATCCTGTGCTCCTGTGATCCTGGGCATGTTAGAGCACCTGGGAGTGGAGTTTCCTCTGAGTGTTGTGGGACTGGCTGCAGAGTTCAGCCCAAGGACTGCTCAGAGCACTGGCCCAGACCGGAAGGCAAAAACCACATATTTTAATGTACAACTAAGCAATATACTTACTTATCATTCGGTTTGTATGTGTATGCATATTTACTAATATAATATAGAAGTAAAATATTTGTGAGTTTTCAAATATCCATTTCATCATTTACATTTTGTCTGACACAGGTACTATATGTGAACATACAGGGGATTATATGAAGGATTAAGATAATTGATAGAATTTGAAGTTTTGTTTCTGTCCTTGTCTAATTAACAAAATATTTGTTTTCAGTTTTTCTTCCAGATCAAGTTCAGTAATCAGGAGTCAGAGAAGGGCTGAATTAAGTGATGGACATAAGACATTAAATTCTGTGTGTGGAAAACACTGACACCCAGTAATCTTTTAAAAAGGTATCTCAGTCAAAATATGAAGTTATATCACAGAGATCTGGAGGAAGACAATGACAGGCTGCTCACTCCTTTGCAGCTTTGTATTAGAAGACCTAGTTCATCTGGAAATGTGAGAAATGGACATAAAAGGCATATAGGCAGAGAAGGAAGGCATGAAACCAGTTTTGTTCATACACTGTCTCATTTTTTTCTATGTAGACAATTCAAATAATAAAGATCCTTAAACTCCTGGAATCTTAACAAGGTTACAGTGTGTGAGGTGAATATGTCAAAATCAACCATTTTCCTTCATACTGTCAATGAAAGAGGGATATGAAATCTAAACAGCAAGACTGTTTATAGTTGGATCCCATAAAGGAAAATTAGCAGAATAGGTATTATATTTACAAACTCCAAATTCCAGTGAAGAAAATAAGATAACTAACTAAATGGAGAGACAATTTGATATTGTTAAGGTATTGAATATTTTTTTTACCACTTTGCTGTATGCATTCAATGCAATGTCAATCAAAACCTTAGAGGGTTTATCTTATTATATCATATTATTATTATTAAGAAATTTAATTTCATTATATTTAGAAGCAAATGACTAAATTCTGAAGAACAGGGGATTGGAGAACTGGTAGACCTGATCTCAAGCTATACTCTAAAGCAGAGTGATGAAATGTTGACAGAATAGACAGAATAAAGAGCTTACAATGATATACACACAGTCAACTGACTTTTAACAAAGAAGCAAGGATAATGTTATGAATCAGAAGTAAAATTTTCAACAAATCTTATTCATCCACATGCAAAATAAAAACAGAATCTTACTGTAGTCACACAAACTAACTCCATGGATAATAGATTAATTCATATAAAAATTTGAAAGTATGTAGCTGCTAGAAGAAGCCAGGACAAATCAAAAACCTCTGGACTTGAATATTAATATTTATCTATAACACCCAAAACATGATCCTAGAGAGAGATAACTGATAGGTTAAACTTTGCTAAAAATAAAGATGTTCACTCTGCAAAGAGCTTGTCAAGAAGAGAAGTTAACACATAGACTGGGAAAGAACATTTGTGGAATGCAGACTTGATACAGGATTGTCATCCAAACTATGTAAAGAACTCTGAAATCCCAACCATGAGAAAAGGTTAAGAAGAATAATCGAGTTACAAACATGGGACAGACACCTGACAAGACTCCTCAGCCAAGAAGATGTGCAAATGCCAAGTCAACACAGGAAAAGATATTCAAACTCACATGGCCTTAAGGAATAAACTGGGGCTGGAGAGATGACTTATTGGTTAAGGGCACTTTTGTCATACAGAGGACCCAGCAGCCACATAGAGGCTCACAATCATTCATATATCACAATTCCAGGGGATTTCAGTCCCCCTCTGGCCACTGAAGACATGTGGTGACATACATACATGCAGCCAAAATGCTAATACATGGAAAAATGAAGTAAAAATTTGAAAAGGACTTAAACATTAAGGAATAGAAGACACACCCAATGGGACAGCCCACCTCTAAAACCCTGACATCACAAAATCCTGATAGGACTCCATTGACAGAGAATTGCTGATGGAACTTAAAATTACTAAGCTTTCATTGAACAGAACTTCACTGTGTTTCACAAAATTAAACACAGCCTAACCATATGATCCAGCGATCGTACTCCTTGGCACTTACCCAAATCAGGGATAACATAGGTCCCTGTGAAGCAGCACACAGAAGTTTATAGCAGTTTTAATCATATCTGCCAAAACTTGGGAGAAACAAGATGTTCTTCAGTAGGTGAATGGGTAAATAAAATGTGGTACCTTTTAGACAATGGAAACTTGTCCCATTATAAAATTAAATGAGCTGTTGAGCCATGAAAAGACATGCAAGATACTCCAATGAATATTGGGAAGTGGAAGAAGCCAATGCTAAAAGGCTGCTTGCTGTTAATGCATCTGGTGGCATTCTGACAGAGGCAAACACAGGGGCCGTAAGAGGAATAGAGAGGTAATAAGAAGATAAGAATAGCCAGGGTTAAGGAGAAGCAAGGAAAGAGTAAAGAAGCAAAGTATAAATGATTGTTAGGCCAGTGTGATACTCTGTATGACACTGTGATGTTGGGTAATTGCCTCTAGACCTTTGTAAAACTCTTTAGAACCACAACATTAAGAGTAAACCCCAGGCTGAAGTGATAGCTCAGCCTTGCAAATATATAGACCTGAGTTTGCTCTCCCAAAACTCACATAAAAAGCCACGTGTCATCAATTCCTGTACCCAAGGTTTAAGGAACATCATGGGAGAGGAGTTCAAAAAATTATAAGAGTCAACTGGACCCCTAGGAATGACAGGGAAGCTTCAGCTGTAACAATATGGCTGCCTAAACAAGACTGAACAAGGATACTATCAATAGACATGTTAACATGGAAGGGGAGGGAAGGGGAAATCTTTTTTTTGTTTTTGTTTTTGCTTTGTTTTTTTGAGACAGAGTTTCTCTGTGTAGCCCTGGTTGTCCTGGAACTCACTCTGTAGATCAGGCTGGCCTCAAACTCAGAAATCCACCTGCCTCTGCCTCCAGAGTGCTGGGATGAAAGGCGCGTGCCACCACTGCCCGGCAAGGAGGGGAAATCTCATGATGCCCCACACTAGACATAGAACTACAGGTGACTAAGGAATGCTGAGAGTGGGAGAAACAGTCTTCTCTAGGGATGAGCCCTCTAATTGGTTATCTAATACCAAATGGCCGGTTCAAAACTCATATTCATACAAGTAACACAAAATAGACTGAGAAGGTTATTTTATATGTCAAGGCATGCATATATGCATGTATGTATGTATGTGTGTGTGTGTCTGTGTGTATGAATGTATGTACATACGCACATATGGATAACAATAAAAGGGGAAAGAAGCCAGGTTTTCTGACGAGCATTTGAAATTCCAGAGCTGGGAGTCAGAGGCAGGTAGATCCCTGGGGTTCAGCAGCCAGCCTGTCTAGCCTACTTGGTGAGCTCCAGAGTAGTATCAAACAAGCATCCTGTCAAACAAGATAGATAGAACCTGAATAATGACATTTAAAGTTGTACTATGGCTTCCATGTGCATATGCACAGATGTACACACACATACACGTACATACATATACACACACAGAGACACACGTAGACAGAGAGAGAGAGAGAGAGAGAGAGAGAGAGAGAGAGAGAGAGAACCCTAATATAAGCTGTGGGTTTGGGTAGTGATGATGTGTTGACAAAGGTTTGTCTGTTAGAACAAGTGCTACACTCTGGCTTGGCTTGGGATGGTAATGGTGGGCATGCTTGTGGCTGTGTGGGGGCAGCTACCATAAGAGAACTGTATGTGCTTGCCACCCAGTCTTCCTAAAACTGCCTTCCACAGTAAGACTAATTGCTTTTAAAAAGTCATATCATAAGTGAGCTGTCATTCAGGGTGTGGTTTCAACTGTCATTTCCATTCACAAAACCAACTCTAGCTGAGAGAAGAAATAACATGACTGTTCTGCAACAATTGCTGGAACCCTGAAACCAGGAAGTCTGTTCACAATGACTCTCCAGTGCCTGGAACAGTGTCTGCTCACTGCTGCCAGTGTTGTGACCAATGATTAATTAGATTCACTCATATGATAAATCATTAGAAAAATAATTTTATAATTTATCAAAAGTAACACAGAGATTTGTGTACACACATATGCTGGAGAGATGGATCAGCAATAAAAGCATATATTGCTAAGACAGAGGACCTAAGTTCAGATCCCAGCACCAGCAACAAGCAGCTGTTACAACCACCAGTAACTCCAGCTCCAGGAGCTTCAATATTTAATGATTTTTGCCTCCTATAGCACCTGAACTTATAAGGCACAAATTTCTCCATCACTACACATATATACACATAAATAAAAATAAACTTTTAAAAAGTTACATATATATGTTTATAATTAAAAAATTATTTGAAATTGTTAGAAATCTTAGAAAGCATATGAAAACCAGAAAAATGACAGCATTAATAATAAATGGTATTATTTTAGAAATAATATAATAATAAAGCTACATATGAAGCTACTGAGTAAAGAGCTATAGGATATAGGATTATGTTATGGTGGCAAATTTTTTATAGTACCCTCATTGTTGTCAACTACATTTGTATTACATCCATGGAAACATGTAAAAATATATCATTGGAAAAGACATTGATATTGGATTAACTCCATAAATCTGGAATTTGTTGTCAAAGCACAAGTTTCAGAAATATGACTTAAAATGTCACATCCCTCCAATACCAAAAGATTCATCAATGCTGAGGACATGAGTGTGGGGCACAGAGACATCTTTCAATGTCCTATGGAGGTCTACCCAAAGCAATGAAAGATGATCATCAGACCTAACTGTGGAGGTGAACCTGGAAACAGGTTCTTTAAGGACCCTTCAGTCTGATTTCCCTGGATCATGTGTTAGCTCACTCAGGAACCTTAACTTCAATAGCTTCTTGGATTCAGATTTGTGTGATAGGGATTTGGAGTGGAAGGTAGTATATGAAGCCACAGCACTCAAACAAAGACTGAACGCTGAAAACAGAATGTCCATCAGCAGAAAGACAGGGAGGGGTACAGGAAGCAAGAAGAACATGGGGGTCTGGGTGGGAGTTGTGGGGACTAAAACCTGCCTTTCACATGATGTAACCATGTTGGGTTCTACAGTTCTTGTTAAATAGTGATGGTGTTGGTGTGTACAGGAGAGAGATGAGAGATTGAGTGCCGAGTCTTCCCTACTTTGTAAACTCCTTCATTGTGGCTATTTCCCAAAGTCTCTAGACACTGGTGCAGTTAGACTACTGGTGATTTAAAGGCAAGAGCTGTCTCCAGAGCTCAAGCAGTTCCATTTATTTATTTATTTATTTATTTATTTATTTATTTATTTAGTTTTTCAAGACAGGGTTTCTCTGTGTAGTCCAGTTCCCTTCTTTTAGTGAAGTCCTAGATGCAGGTCCTGAATTTTACCAGCAACCAGCAAATATAAGGTTGTCCAACCTCAGGTACCAGATTTGTGTTGGTCTCAAGCTTGGTCAGAGAAGCTTCTTTTCATAGAGAGCAGTAGTGAATGCAAAGATTCCCAATTGTTCAAAGTGCTAAGAATGGGTGACTGTGAGCACGCAGCTGTAGATGAGACATCAATAGGAACTGGACCTCCTCAAGACTCCAGCAACATCACAGAAGAAGGGAAAGAAAGAATGTAAAAGCCAGAGAATGGAGAGGCAATCAGTGAAATACTACCTTCTGGACAAAACACAACTGCTGTAGACATGAACTCATAGCTGCTGTGGCTACCTGCAAAACACCCACACAAGATCAAGCTGGTTAAAAGTGCAGCTTGGACAGGTAGGGAATCCTAGCTGAGGGGTTCTCAGCAGGGCATTAAAAAGTCATAAAGTTGAGAAGGAAATGTGCTGGGGAGACTGGGATGGAGTTGATAGAGAAGAACTGGAGGTAGATATGCTCACGATACATCATATAGACTGATCAATTCTTAACAAACAACAACTACTGTTTTATAGAAAAGGAAGTAGAATTTAGAGTTGCTGTCTGATGCTTTTGCAGAAGTTGGGCGGCCTGCGAGTGTACTAGGGTCACATTAAATTGGGCTCCTCCTGGACCACTCTTCCTGGAATTCTGTTTCTCCCCTCAGATCTCTTCCATACTCTCACTGGGTCAATCCACTTCTCACACTGGGTCTTCCCGTGGCCAAAACCTCATGCTGTTCCCATTAGGACAAACATCCTTGCCCCCCCTTTTGGCTACATCTCTCCCATCTCTGCTCTCATCTGATCCACTTAACACATTCCTACAGTCTACCTGCCTTTAAGTGGATGTAATATGTACAAGCAATGAAACTCAAAGTGCTCATTCATTATAATATCGATTACTTTAAAACAAGTTTATTTTGCCTTCAGGATCTAGTCACATGAAAATGGTTAATATTTTTGCATTTTCTCTCATTTCCCATGTATCATATTTAATTTTAATCCACTAGTACATTTGAAAATATTTGTTGTACTTCACTGGAATTAAACTTAATCAAAATAAAGATTAAATTTGTTTCATTCCAGGAAAAGAAAATCTTCTGAATCTCCCCTAACACAGTTTGACCCCACACTCATTGAGCCTGATTTATTTATTAAATATTCCAGCATGCAACCATTTCATAAAATAGTGACAGAGTAGAACAGACACTTTCAATCATTTGGAAATCTCTTTTTTCGGGAGAAAAATAACCATAAAAATTAGACTTGACATTTTCATTTTTCAGTGCTTTAAAACAATCTTTGCAAGGCAAAGAAGATTTGCTTTCAGTACTGTGATAACAAAGCTGCAATAGCAAATAATCTCTTCTTTCTTGTGCCTTGATTTTAAGCACAGCTGAAGTATAACAACTGTAAGAAAGTTGAAGGCAGCAGCCTGGACAGAGACAGGTGATGTCCTCATGTCTAGATGTAATCTATTCAGCCATTTGTCTAGAAACCAACTTAAACATTTTGTTTTCTCTTTTAAATTTTATTTTATATGTATATGGGTGTTTTGTCTGCATCTAGGTTATGCATATGCATGCAGTACCTGCAGAGGCCAGAAGAGGGTATCATATCCCTTGGGACTGGAGTTATAGATGGATTTCAGCTGCCATGTGGGTGTTGGAAATTAAACCCAGGTCCTCTGGAAGAGCAACCAGTGCTCTTAATCATTGAGCCATCTTCCAGCACCCAGCAACCTATTTTTTAAAATGAAAGGGCCCTTCATCGCCACGAAACAGAAGACGAAGTTCTTTGTCACTTGCTGAGATTACAGGGATATACAGCTATGTTGTGCTGCATATCTAATCTAAGGCTTTGTGACTGCTAGAAAAGCATTCTATCAATTGAGCTACATCATTCCCATTCCAAGCTGAATTTCACAGTTGTTGGAACAAAACAATATGCAATTTTTTCATTAGCATCCCCTGCCTGCATATCAAAGCAGAAGGTACCATAAGAATCCCTCTGCCTACATAACACTGAGACAGTACCATGTTGAATTCCTCATTGGTGAAGGCATGTTGGCTCTTTGTTCTCCCTTTAATAGCCTATTTTTCTACTTTAATGTTCTTCTTTTCCATTTCCTGATGTAACCCAAAACCTTCATTAGGTTTTTGGGTAACCCAAAACCTGTCTATAGCTGTCCGGAGAAAGTCAACCATAGCCAAGAATGAATTAGAAAAGTTTAAGATAATTATTTAACATTAAAGGACATTTAAATCGTTACCATAAGCTCTAAGCACTTTGTGATCCACAGAGGCTACTAAAATTCAGGTTTTCTAGGTCTCTCAGCTGTGACTTTGGATACTTTTTGCTGGCCACATGTTGGTTGTGACATTTGCATGTCTCAACATAAGGAGAAAGAGGAAAATAAATTAGTGTTAACCTATTTCTCCTCCCTATGAACAAAAAAACTTGGCAGAGGCCTCCAGCTGGTTCAGTTCCTGCCTCATAGGCCTATAATCATGTATTTGTTCTTTCCTAGGTCAATAGTTGGTAAGGAAATTGAAGTAGTCTTTAACTTAAATTAATAATCTGATTATTAATCATCTGGTTATTAATAATTGCATTAAAAATGCAGGGGCATCAACCGCAATGGCAGCTTCTTCACCTATGTTAGCTCAGAATGGTGACAGAACAAACCGATTTTGACTTCTTAAAACTTTTGATTTATTGATGAAGGTAATAAAATCCAACACACATAATTTCTAAGTAAAATGGTTGTTTAGAGATCCATAAATATTTCATGCACCAAGTGTCATCTCATACACAACATGCTTCCCATTATTCTTATAGATATTATAATTGAATAAATACATAGTACTCAGAGCAGTAAAGCTTTCTGGAAACCTGGTCCCATCTGTTACCAATGGCATAAACATTTCTATGTCCCAGGATGGTTTCCTCATGCTCCCAGAAGCCCATGAGAGTCTTGGTTAGTGTGCACACAAAAAAGCAGTTGTAGGTGCACCTTGAAGGAAACATTTGCAAGTATTTTATGTACAAAATTCCCCAGGTTGGAAGCATGGGTGCTGTTGGAGACTCAAGGTTAATTGCCACTTTGTAGAAATGAAAATAGCATTTCCTGAGGTTTTACCAATGATGGAATTTATTAAGCTAATTTCAAGACTATAATAAAGTCAGCAGTCACTCAAGAGTAAAATAAGAAATGTTCGTGCTTTGTGGCATACCACAACAAAGGGTAAAAGAAAGAATATTGCTCATCTAATAATAGGAATCCAGTGGCTGTGTGATTAATGTGTTTGCCATGCAAGAACGAGGACCTAAGTACTGATCCTTAGCAACCACACACACTGATAATTGCAATACAGAGAATGTGGAGACAAGAAAGTCACAGGGGTTTGCTGTCCAAGCTATACATTCAGTGAGAAAGCTTACACCCCCCTTAATGAGATAGAGACCAATTCAAGATGACACCACCTTGTATTGACCTCTGTTTTCCATGTACACCCAGAAACACAATACATGCACACATGTGTACCCCCACACCCATTCCAGTCTATTTATCCTCCCACGCACTTTTTTCACTTGTTAGAATCTCAGGATGCTGTGACTGGAGGCAAAGTGACAAATTCCTTAACACTATCATAACTTGTTCAGAAGGCCAATGAGTGTTTGTGGGCTGGAAACAGTGACCACAGTGTAAGGTGAGGACCAAGTTTTCTCATTCTAGAGCCAGAATATTTATTTGGAACTGTTTCAGTAGAAATGAATTCCTAATTTTTCTAATGTTCTCCTTGGTTTACAAACATACAAAGTTGATTTGTGTCTCATGTTTTCCCAGTTCATTATCCACTTTCCCATACAAAGATGAACTATCTCCTAAAATGCAGATCTTTCAATAGATAAAAATGCTCACATTGTAAGTGAATCAATTATTCAATGTTCCAACAAAACCAGAAAAAGAGAACAAGGTGGGATTAGAGCAGACCTCACTTAACCCATGATTCTGAAGAAATTAATCAATAAAATACGTGTTAAATGCCCAGCAAGTCAGAAGAAAATTTGAGTAAGCACCATGGTTGATTTTGCAAGAATGTGAACCCTGAATTATAATTAGGGGTTTGAGGTACCATAGTAAGAGGGAAAGCCAGACTCCTCTGGGTTAAGGGAGGGAACAAGGACTACAGAGGCAGAGTCATTATTACCCTAAGCCTTAGGCAGAATAAGAGTATTACAAGTAATAAGTTACTTGCAACATAAACAAACCCCACTAAAATATGATCCAAAGAGACCTACTACTGCAATTCAAAGAAAAAGACATTGTTTATATTTGATGTACAAAACATAGCATTTACGTTTTATTGAGAGATTCTGGTATTTTTGATAGTTATTCAAGTCAGAGAAAAATCTTGGAGTATGTTTGGCACATCGTTTAGATCTCCTTGTGTTGTGTGGGATAACCCCACCTTATCATTACTTTTCCATACTCAGCCATAGTTTCTGTGGAATAGTAAAAGCGTAGTTTCACTTTTCATTTTTCTTTGAATACTGACTTTGGAGATCCTTGGAAAATACATTTGAGTTTAATTAAGACAAAGTATTGGGAGGAGAGGCCTTCTGATGTCACTATTAACTTCTCCTTTGTCATTGCAGGTAGAATTGATATTTTCTGACTTGCGCCTAACAGCATTTTGCTTGAAATAATTACTGGATTGTGCTGTGTATTTCTAGCAGTTATATACTACCAAGGTTGTCTCCAATTGTTCTTTCAATTATCACCCAAATCACTTCATCTCTCATGAGAACAGAGTCCACATTTCTCAGTGATGTCTTAATACATTGTCAGAATATCCTACGTGCAGGCCAAGTCCACAGCACAGAACAGAATTTACTTTTGTATTTAAATGTTTGTTCTTGCTGCTGTGCTTGACTTGCATGGTAAATAAAAACTGGTTCTTGAATTCCTTGAGTGTTAGTCCATTTATGTAAGAAGGAACAGATAAAACAGCATTGGTAACTTTACACAGTAGACACATAACCCATATAGAGGTGATATTGTCTGGCATCCTTATTATAACGGTCAAGACCAGCATCAGTAGTAGTGGAGGCTCTACCATCATCCTTACTGCCACACTAAGTATTACCCAGACCTCTGGCTCATCTACATGTTAATTTCATTTTTTTACACACCGTGATGATGCCAATATCATGTTAATCTCAATTTTAAAGCTAAGCAACCAAGGTTAATTGAGGTCAATATTGTTCTCAAAATATAGGGGTGATACTTAGCAAAGATTTCCATTCTTATCACAATTTATTTAATGATTCACATGATCAGTTACAGTGAAGTATGAGGTATGAAACATGTTAAAGAATGTTTTCACAAGAAATAATATCCTTATTTCAAAATTATGTAAAATTTTGAATAGACTATGCGTTGATATTTATAAATACGGTAATATAATTATTTAAATAGTAAAACTAAAAAAAAGAAAAACTTAGTTGTTACTAAGGGCCATTGAAATAGTCTTTTCCATTTACAAAGGAATGCTTCTTGGACAGGAATTCAGGGAAGAATTTAGATAGCTGTCTTTCAAGTGATATATCAAGTATGAGCATCTGGGAGCCTGGCTGGGACTGAATGAAAGAAGCCTTTGTTCTGTCTGCATAGGTTTCTGCTCTTCTGGGCCTCATGTTAGCACAAGTAGGTAGCAAGACTCCCAGAGTGAGCATTTCAGTACAACCAGAGTGATGCTTTTATGATATGGCTTCAGAAGTTGCTTCCACTTTATTGATTGGTCAAAGCAGTCACAAAAGTCCCCTCACCTCCACCCCAGGGGGTTAAGCAAGGACAACTAGACTCTAGAAGAACAAAGGGCATGAGAAGCCATTGTGGCGCCTCTTTTAAAATATAATTGTCATAGAGGCTTGTGCAATCTAGTCCTAGCCACCTTCCTTTTTACAACTCCACCCTTTCAGGTGATTAAAAACTCCGAGTTGTATCTGGACAAACATCAAATTTCCTTTTTTGCCTAATGGATACATTCAAGGCTTGCTTAATATGTGAATAACTCCTTCCCCTGCCTAAAATGTCTACTTTTAAGACCCGATTTTGGATACTATCTCCTGCGCAAAGCCAATCCTGGTCCTTCCTACTACATACAGGTTTGCAGTCTGATTTACCTGAGTCTTTTTTTTACTTCTGTAAAGACATAAGATGCCGCAAACTGAATTTCTAAATCTGGAAGTCAAACTTACCCTAAAGCATGGGTCATCAGAGGTGGAGTGCTGAACTGAAGAGACACACTATCTTGTTTTTCTCCAATCGGCCCCTTGACCTCCTAAGCCGTTCATTTAGGCAGCCTATTCCACAGCCCCAGCATAGCAGGGGCTATCAAAATGAATGTTTACAGTTAAAAGAGGAGCTACATCTAAGAGAGTACATCTAAGAAGTAACAGAGCCCAGAGGAGGGAAGAATCAAGTAAACCATGTCAAAGGTGCAATTGTGGAGAAACTTGTAGACGGCTACCACCTGGAAATATCCATTCAAGTTTTATCAGCTGTCTGCTCTTGGGAAGGACAAGAGGGCGATGGGACTGTTAACATGAAACCTTAGACACTGGATTTCACACAAAATACATCAGGTTTTGGCAGGCACATCCATTCTTGCTCTTGATGTTAACTTGACACCAATTATACCCTGATTAATAATTCAGTAAGCACTCAGAACATTTGCTCATAAGCAACCAGAAAATCTTTACCTATGGTTTATATTTCCTAGAATGGTATGTTTATTAGTTAAAACAAAGGTTGTGATCATCTGTTGGAAACACATGCCCTCAAGAAAACTAAGATTGCATGTGAAAAAGATGTGTGATTCATAAGGTAAAAAGGTAATATATTTAAATGAATTTATTTTTAGAGAGTAAGCTATTTCTCATGGCAGAGATTTTATTTATTCTGTGGTATGCATATGCATGTATGTATGAGTGTGTAAGTCTGAATTTGATGTTCAGTGTCTCCCTCAGATGCTCCCTACTTTCTTATGGAGGAGGTGTATCTTGATGAACCCAGGAATGGCTGGTTCTGCTACTCTGGCTAGCAGCTTTCCCTGTGGATTTATTGTCCCAGCACTTGGATTACAGGGAGCCAGCACACCCGCTTAGCTTTTCATGCAGGCTCAGAATACCAGTCCTTACACTTGCACAGCAAGGGCTTTATCCACTGAACCATCTCCCTAGCTCTACAATTTATTTGTATAATAACTATCTTATCTTAGAAATACAAGGACCATGAAAACCATAAAATGCATGCGATGAACACTTGTGTATAGCCAAGTAGTTTATAATCTCTAAATCTGAATAACTTGACAAATTGAGTTTTTATTGGAAAGAAATTGAGTAGCTGAAAGGTTCTCTTCATTTTTTCCAGGCAAATAAATGGTCATGAGTTTGCATGTTAAATAGAAGAATCAAATTCTTAATTCTGCAAATCAATAATGCTGCCTGTTGGTATTCCCAGTGTGTGTAGTCATAGAAGTGATGTTCATTTAGGATGCATGAGTCTAGCCCTTTAAGCTGGTAGATTATTAAGTTAGTAATGATAATGATCATGAAGGCTTTACACCAGTAAGTAGCTGCTTCACTTGAGAAGCGCTGAGCCTCCCAGACAAGACTGCCCAGATGACTCCTGTTCTGAGATTACTGAGTGACATTGGTAGGCAGTGGCTGATGTGTGTTCTTGCTCAGACTGTTTTTCCTCCTGCTCCATGTCGATAATGGCCTCCTTACCAGAGTTCATCACCATGGCTCTGGAGCTCTTGGTTCAGACTTCCATTTACCTTCCCGCTCCCTGACACAGAAAGAAGGCAAGGGAGAAAAGGACATATAGAAAAATAGTATCCACAAGTCCTTCAGCTTTTCCCTTTTCCTTCTAAGAAAACAACGAGCTCCGACGATCCTGGAAGGAGATTGCTGGGGAAATAGCTTATGCACGTAAGTAAGGACAGGAAGGACACACAGACACACATGAGCGTGGTGGTGCGACTCAGTGACACCCTCCTGTTCTCTCCCTCCTATCATTCTGCCCAATTCTACCTACCATTCCTCCTGCTGAGAAAGTTGCTCACAAATTAGTTCATTGATTTTGCGAAAAGGTAGCTGTGTTTGAGTGCTTTTTTAATCAGTCTAGATTGCAATGAACAAAATGAAAAGTAATCGCAAAAATCAAGATTAATTGTGAGCTCTCCTCCTTCTTGCTAACAACCTTCCAGAAACGCGCTCCTTCTTCGCCATTCCTTGAGGCTGTATTTCACTCCAAATTTCCTCCTCTGAAACACGACTCTACTTCCTGCTTTCGATAGACCATATTTGGGAAGTTCCATCCAACTGTACTTCCTTGCCTCTTGGGTTATTTTAGCAAAGCACAATCATCCCAAAATATTGCTTACTAAAAGTATCGGGGGACTAATTTGGTGTCTGTGAATGGGTTATAGATGAGATGACTGGTTCGAAAGCTGGAGTTTCCAAAAGCAATTGAAGCTGAGTGTAAAACTCTCTAGAACAGAGAGAGGGGGGTACATGCAATTATGATGACATTTGTAATAATTTTTTATTTATTCTTTGAGAGTTTTGTGATACATATAATATACTTTGTTTTCTCTTCCACTTCACCCTCCAGATGTTTTCTGATCCCTACTGTCCCACATCTCCCTCCACACTTCATGTTTCTGTTTCATAATCTGCTGGTTTCCAATTAATACCATACATGCATGGGTGTAAGACCATCCAGGCCCAGAACCCACGGCTGAGGAGGTCCTAGGGGCGAACCTACTCCTGTGAGTTTGCTGAATGGACAGAGCATTAAATTACCTCCTAGATACCTATCTTTATACTACAGATTAGGGATCTCTAAGTCCTCATTGCAGAAGCTTCTTTCTGAAACAGATGGTTGTTAATAGAGATCTACAAGGAACACAAATGCAAAGAATAGGCAGCCACGTAGTGCTAAGCGGGAATCTGCATCATACTCACTCTCAACAAGGCTCAAGGGCATAAAAGATACGGAGGCAGGAAGATTTAAAAACCTAAAATCACAGGCTGTAGAAGTAGAAAACATGTACACAACTGTTCAAACATGACGAATTCCCAAAATTTGTGCAAGTCACTAAGATTAATTTCTAGTACAGTCTGGAAGCAAACAAGGTAAGAATTGTTATTTATTACAACAAAATCATTGCATCTATAAATTGGTTTATATATGTATTATATTGGTTATATGGATGAATATAACAGATATGAATATTCATATATTACATATATTGGAAGATATATTAACATAGCTATATATTTTATAATACCTGCTATCATTTACAAATTCCTCGATTGGTAATTTAATTCACAAGGTACAGACATTATACAAATTTAACAAATGAGGAGTTTAGGACTTTGCTATATAAATCTTTAGGAATAATTAGTTGAGGAGATGGTACAGGCAATTGGTTTAGCCTCTACGAAGCCCAGGAATCTTAATGTAAAATAAAAATAATATCCATCCTGTGGTAAGCTCCTGCCAGCCTACCATCCATGTCATCTCATGCCATGACTGTTTTTTTCTCTGATCTGCCTTTAACTGCTGTCTCTATCTATATACCCAAGTGAAAAAGAAGTAGAGACTTTGGAAAATTAGTGTCAGTATTTTATAGTATATGGAAAAAGGAGGAGTGCCCTAGGCAGCACAGAATATGTCTTTGTTAGCAGTAACAGGTGTGTGTGTGTGTGTGTGTGTGTGTGTGTGTGTGTGTATGTGTGTGTGTGTGTGTGTGTGTTTTGTAGGGTAGACATGTGGAAGTCAGAGGACAATCTTGGATAGGTGTCCTCCAAGACTCTGTTTGGGACAGAGTTACTTGTTACTCAGGAATGCATAAACCAGACTAGCTGGACTGAAAGCTCCCAGGTGTTCTCTGGTCTCCACCTCCAATCTTGCCATAGGCGTATCTGGCTTTCCTGATTTCTAGGGATCTGAACTTTGGTCCTTGCATTTACATGGCAACTACATTACTGGGAGAGGCATCTCTTTTGCTCTCCTGTTTTGAACCCAGTTTTCATTTTCAACAAAGTTCTCAAAAAACTTCAACTATAAATAAATGTCTATCTTATAAATAAGTGATAAGAGCAATTTCCCACAGACTAATTTAGAGAAGATATTTTTGGGACAGGATGGCTAGGTTTTTAAAAAGCTCACATATCTGATAGAGAGATGATAGAAGTCAGTAACTTGCAAGTGAACCCAGCCTGCTTGTATGTCATTTACATCAAAACTCCTGTCACCCAGAAGGACAACAGGAAGCTTCCAGATGGATCTTGTAGACCTGGCCAAGAAACAGTTTTCGTCTGTTTTTGTAAACCACAAAAATGATACTCAGAGATCAGTAATACACATCAAATGTGGATAGTCCTAATATTTTAGAAAATGGATCTAACCCCAGGTGGCCCTAAGCTTAATGTATAGCTGTGGGTGACCGTGGCTTCATATTCTCCTGTCTCCACCTCTCGAATGTAGGGGTCATAGATATGTAAGCACCAGGTCAGGTTTATACAATGTAGAGAACAGAACACAGTGCTTCATGCACAGCAGGTAAGCCCTCTACCAACGCAGCTCTGCCCTCAGCCCTCTAATATTTAGTTATGTGAAAATATATAACTCTGTAGCCTTTTGCTTTTAATATTTGTTTCACTTTGCAGTCTCTTCTATAATTGGAAAACTACCATGTTCTATTTTTAGAACAGATATTGTCAAATGTACACATTTATTAATAACTTTGAACCTCAGTTTCGTTGGTTTGCAAGTTACTATGACTCTAGTTCTTAAATAGTGCCTTATTGAAGTTTTAAGAAAAGACTCAGTAAATACCACAGACTTCTCAGATAGATTTTAGACAACCAATAAGGTCAGATGTAACTAGCCATGGAGGTTATTATTCTGAGCGCCGATAAAATTTGGCCTGGAGAATAGGAAGACTGGGGCTAACTTGTATACCTGCTGCAGGTAGCCAGGGACCGAGAATGCCCTAGTTTCCTTCAATCTCTTTTGAAATGACAAATTCCGCCTTCTACTGGAAGAGAGTGTCAGAGGAGGAAGGTGAGAAGGTCTTCAACGAAGAGCAAGATATCAGTGAAGAGCTGGAGAGTTCACTGTGGTAGGAGTTAGCATCTGGGTACCTGGTGGTGACTAGCTATTGAGTGGTTAAAGATACTTATTTAATAAGGGTCTAAAGGCCAATCCAGAACTTCCTAGCTGTGTGTTCTTTCACAACGATTGTGACTACATAATATCCTCAAGTACCACTTTCTCCATGGCTAAAATACACTGTTACAGGATTTATCTCAATACCCATGCATTGACAGGTGAGTGCCTAGCACATGGGCCATGGAAGGGAGAATGTGAGTATTCACTATTATTTTTATGGTAGTATTTGAGTCCCACAACTTGCCCTGTATACCCTCTTACTTTGCTTGAAAAACAATCTTTTGTAATCCACCCAGGAAACATTTGTTGATCTCTTTGTTCTGTACTCAAGAGTGGGGTGTGTAAGTCCCTTGTTTCTGAGTAGTAGCCTTCAATTCTGGTGGAGAAGGTGACTGAAGCACCCTACCTCCAAAGAGAAGAGGGGTACAAAGGGTATTTGTTCTTTTTAGCTCTTAAATGCTTAGAGATGTCAGACTCAAAGTAGGACTTAACGCATACAGACAGCAGCTATAGGTACATTAGATGATTGGGGTCTCCTGAAGGCATGTAGGCAGCAATCAGAACTGGTTTTAGAAATCCAAATCTGTAGAAACTGGTGGAAAAGCAAAGGGAAACATTCACGGAGCATATCTGTAGGCCCTGCAGCTGCCATTTGAGATACATCCTATTTTTATGAAGAAGCCAGATGGCTTGACATACCATGAGACGTGACCTCAGGCAGTATACTCAACATATGTATGTGTATGCATACATGTATATGTTTAGATATTCATTATAGCTATATGAATGCTTCTCAGAATAAGAATCAAGATGCTCTTAACCTATCAACTATCTTTCTTATCCCAAAATGACTTGAAAGCTATCATTGGCTATTTGCTAGCTACAAAGGGTGACAAAAAATATCTGAGAATCTTTCAGTTTTATTATTATTGCAAGGAAGTATGTTTGTCGGAGTACAACTCTGTTGAGTCAGTTCCTCTTTTGTATGGGTTCCAGGGAGCAAACTGAGGTTGCCATGAAGGAGCAACAAGCACCTTTACCTACTAAGCCACCCACTGGTCCTTGATGGTCTTTATTTTCAACGAGAATTCTAGATAAAGAAGTTCCTAACTCTTCTCCTGACTGGTACATATTCTCATAAATCTTTTATGTGCCTGAAGTATAATATAACTTAGGCAGGAGATTTTCTCACCAGCAGATAGTCCATTTCCACACTGAGAGACTACATCAATGCCTATAAACTATTTAATTAGGATAAGCTCAGGACAACCCATGGCATACCCTCCCTAAGTAGAGTGTGAAAATTCTTGATTTAAAGAAGAAAGTAGCTGTTTACTGAAGTTGCTAAGATTATACTGTGACCTATTTTTTGTTGTTAATCTCTTATCATGTCTGATTTACAAATTATACTTTATCTAGTTGTATGTGTTTGTGGAAAATAGTAACCAATATTATATTTGACACTTTGCTCACTTCCAGGCATCTACTTGGAGTCTTGAGTGACATCTCCCATAACCTAACAAGAATAAGGTACAATATTTCTCTAAGTTAACATTTTATGTTTCCTTCCACTGCTGTGAGTGGACTTTTCAGGCATAACAAAAATCATACCATCTAAAACAATATAATGGCAGACATATTTTGAGTTTAACTTTTTTTAAATACACAATCTATCATGCACAGAAGTCTCAGGAAACAGCTTTGCCTTTCCTGTCAAACTTAAATGTCATAACCTAGGGCCTGTTCCTCATGTCTGCTTTGAGTCCACTGATGCTACAAAATTTTAATTTCCCTTCCCAGCTTTCACAATTGACAGGAAGAAAAATGGACACGGCTCCAGCAAGAACACCATCTGTTCCCATTGTTCAACCACTAAGTTCTACCTAGGAATTGGGAGTGGTATAAACGTTCACACCCAGAGATTTCAGTGGCCCACAGCTAACGGTTCTTCAGAGTTTCAAGCAGTGGAAGTCACCAGACATGGAGAAGAATGGCACTTGGCTCTGCAATGTAGAAATCTGCTCTGTGGTTAACCAGGTCACCCCTGCATGGCAGTGCCTATGAACAAGGTGGGAATGGTAAGTAAGTCAGAATAAGAGTGTCTTTTTGGAGGTGATGTTTCAGGAAGCAGAAAGTTGAGGGGGAAATGGGGTTCAGAAGGGAAAGTGTCCCAAGTCAGGGGTAGCTGAACTATTAGGTATGAACCACCTGTTTTGTACATGAAGTTTTATTGAGACACAGTCACATTTGTATATTTAACTGTTTGATTTGCTTCCTTCCCCCACTTTTGTATCCCCCATTTCTTCTCCCTCCCCCTCTTTCAAGATTGGGTCTCATGTACTCATTTAGCCAAAGCTGGCCTGGTGGTCTGGATCTCACAATGTAGCTTGAACTCCTGATCTTCCTGCCTCCACTTCCTCAGTGCTGGGATTACAAACATCTTGCTGATGGTTTTCTTTCTCTGGACATGTACAGAGGTCAGTAGCTGCATCAAAAATCATATTCCTGCAAATCAGAGAACACTCACCAAATGGTTCCTTATGGATGTTCTCTATACAGTTCTAAATCATGTCAAGATCCAGCTGTCATAGGAAGAAAACAATAAGCAATTGTCTGGCGTTCCTGAAGGAGATTGGGTGATGGGTGGAGGCCAAAGGAACTGGAAGTGCGTAGAGAGAGAGTCTGGGGAGGTCTAAGCTTCAGCTAAGGGTGATTAAGATCCCCTTGGCTGACATAGACTCCATGATGAATGAGGACAGATGGAGAAGGCTGACTGCAGCCTTAAAAACAGGTGACAGAGTTGAGGTTGCACTTGTTATCAGGTGTAATTTTGGATTCTATTAGAAGGTATAGCATGCCCAATACAACATTGGAATAATAAACCTCTTACTCAAACTGAAGGGCTTGAAGAAAAGAGACTTCTGTTTGGGAATAAGGCTGTTTCACCTTTGTGCCTCAAGTACCCTATAAGCATTCAGTGCCCAGCAAGCACACTGGCTGTTTCTCTTTGACTAAGAGAAAACCATTGTGTTCATTAAGAGTAAATTAATCACAGCCATAGGTAGGTGCTTCATATATGTAGAGAGGGAAAGAAAGCTTTGAGAAGATGATAGAAAAGAATACATACAAAGTTTTTGCAATGTTACAGATTGGTCTGAGGGTCATGACCTCAGGGGATGCACTCGATAGGAAACAGTAGTGTGGACAGATGGGAACTACTAAGTAAATGTTAGATCCTTGGTAAGAGCTAAGAAGCCCCAGTGAAAACATCCATTATAGAATGCCACACGTAGGGCTGGGGAGACCTCAGAGCTCAAATTCTTTTTGTTTGTCTGTTTTTTTGTTTGTTTCTTGTTTTTTGTTTTGTTTTTGTTTTTTTGTTTTTTTTGACTACAGTAATCTCATGGGGGTCACAACATGTTTTAAAGGACACTCATTTAAAACTGAGAGACTTTTGGGACTGCAAGATAGATCAGTAGCTAAAGGGTCTTGCCACTATGGTTGACAACCTAAGACTGATCCCCAGTAGCCACATAGTAAAAGGACTAACCTCTCCCCCCAAATTGTCACCTAATATCCATAGACATGTTCTGGGGTGTGTGTGCATGTGCTCGTGTGTGTGTGTGTGTGTGTGTGTGTGTAATAAATAAGAGTACATTTTAAAAAATAAATTGGGAGATTTAAAATTGTGATACCTCTTTTCTCTTGCAATAGCTGGGGACAGGGCTATACTAGTCACATGTGTTTGATGACATCAAGTTAAATAGGAGTACCCCATTGGAATAGCAAGGGTCCTCAGCATTCTATAGACCCCACTATCCTTTGATGCCACTTCAAATAAGATGCCAGTAGTGATTTTCAAGTTATCATTGGTCTGGGATTTATACTTTGTCTTAGTAGAGAAATCAAATTCGCTTTATATGACCCTTACCAAATAATAACAGAAAACACAGATTGCTATATAGGTTTTAAAATTGACTGGTAGAATAGGTACTTGAGACTGAAGACAAGAAACTTTCTACATGATAGTCACGTGCAACTCCATAGTTAAGCTTTTTCACTCCAGTCGTATATTGGCAGCAGGTAGCAAAGGAATAGACATAGCTAGATGCTCAGGGATTCAAAGAAAGCTAAATTAGCTCATAAAGTTAGGTTTTCATAGTTTGATAAAATATAGGTTTCATAGAGAAAAATTAATAATACTATCTTCCAGAATATTAATAAAATATTCATAGTTGACTGACATCTGAATATGAATGATAATGACTCAGAAAAATGTTCTGCAGAAATCAACTAACCCTGATCAGCTGATAAAATGTCCGTGAGCCAACAATGAAGCAATGAGTTTGGATCCCCAGCACCCACAAGCAATGGTGCACGACTCTTACACAGCTAGCTGTTCAGGTGGCAGAGACAGGTGGATGCCTAGAACTCATTAGCCAGCCAGTCTAACTGACAAGATGAATTCAAGACTCAATTATCTAAATAAAAAAAAAAAGGCAAAGGCAGAGAGTAATCAAAGAAGACACCTGATGGATGTCAACGTCTAGCTTCCACGCACAGGTGCACACATAGGCATGGGCCCCTGCATACTTATTTCACACACACATACACACATGGTAACATATCTGAACATATACAAACAATTTGATTTTGAAATGCTCATAAGCAAACTCATTGCCTACTTAAGAAATCTGTATGGATAAAATTATATAAGTACAAGACTTCTTGGATGAGATGAGACCTACTTTTAATGTGTTATAAGGGAAGGCTTTCTGATCGGGTCCTTTCACTTTTGCTTTGGCTTTCTCACTGCACAATAAACAGCTCCAGGACATGCAGTCGACGTCTCTGCTCTGCCCCCACACATGACTTTCCTCCTTTCTAATAACCACAATATTTCAATTTGGACTCAAACATTAGAACCATTAAAAAATGTGAAGATCACAGGAGGAGTGTTCCAACATTGAAAAAAGATAACATGTCTTTTTTGTAATCACATTATATTTGAAAATAAAGTTTATTGTGGTTAAATTACTGTTTCCTTCCTGTACAAAATAAGTGTTCAAGGGGGAAAAAAGTAGCTAAGTCAGTAACTGTGTTAGGAGACAGCAGTATTCTGATTCTTTATAAGCTATACTTGTTATGACTGCAAGTTACCATTTTAGACAAGTCTGGACCATCCCCAAAATAATAGTTTACTGGTTAAGTGGGCATCGAGGGGTCATAACATGTACCCAATGTTAACATCACCTTCTGTTTACTAGGACCATGTCTCACCAAGGTTCTTGAATAATTTTTCAGACCCTATCCAATTTATCTCTTAACTATAGCTACGTAGGTGGCAGCCGTTCAGATTAAATTATCTTCTAGTCACTTCCTCATTAAAGAAAGAAAAAGAGATGTCAAGCAGATGACAAAGCATCTTGTCAAAATGAGTTCACAGTTGAAGAAGCTTCACAAAAGAAAGCTGCTCCCGACAGCTCTCAAAAACCCCATTCTTCTGAGGGGCCATGCATCCTGCTAATGAGGTGCCATCTTCCCATAAGTCCGAGAATGAATTGACCCTTCTAGGCCTGGCCACAGCAAATGGGCAGCCAAACCAGGAACTTAGCAGAGAAGGATTAGCCAGTTTACAGACATAACGTTGGAGCAATTTAGAATTTCAGGAAAGTTTCTAAAGGGCTTCTGGAGAGCAATGTCCTGCTGTGTAACTTTCCTAAGTCTTGCCTGAGTCAGCAAATCTTTACTACCTTTTCATGATGAGAAAATTAAGGCCTTTAGGATGCAAAGAACACAGAAAAGACACTTGATGGCTATAAGGGACTAATACTGCCTGTTAACAAAGTAATTTCTTTCAAACTGCCTATAAAGGCCATTAAACACGCATCTTTATCTGTAGTCTCCTCAGAGTACCACTCTTTCTCCCTCAAATTTACCTTCAGAGGGCACTGAACGAAAGTGTTCCCTAAAATGGCCCGTTTTATTCAAACAGTGTCTTTTAAAAACATGATCATGGAATCATCAACAATGAGTTTCAGTGGGGCTGGGGAGGAAAATAATGCCTGTGAATCATAGGTAAACAAAAATTGTCAAAGTCATCAAAAATATTGAGGAACTTAGTTTCACTGAAAGAAATATGAACTACTTCCCTAAATGATTACATCATAGTATCCATTGGACTGTTGGATACTTACTGGGCATGGTCTCATTTCTCACTGTTAATCCACACATGACTCATCATAGATGGAAATGACCAGAACAAGACAAAACAGTAGAATTGGTAATCTATAGGGGTGTACGGGCACATGAACCACTGCATCTGAGTGCACAGGAATGATAGGGAAGTATTTTGGTTTTCTTTCTGCTATTGTGACAAACACCAAGATCAAAAGTAACTTGGAGAACCGAAGGGGTTTTTTGGTTTGTTCTTTTTTTTGTTTTTGTTTTTGTTTGATTTATTTATTTATTTACCTTACAAATTATATTGCATTATTATGAGAAGCCAACAAAAGAACTTGAGACAGTAAGTATAGCTGAATCATGGAGAAATGTTGCTTATTGGCCTGTTTTCCATGTCTTGATCCTGGACTACCCGATGGGGTACGGCACTATCCAGCCTGATGAACACAATTCCTCTGTTGAGATTCCCTCTTCCCAGGTATGTCTATATTTGTGTCAAGTTGATAAAATCAAATCAACACAGAGATGTCAGAGCATCCTGTAAAAAGTGATGGGTAATCTCAGGTCTTGCTAGGTAAATAGGGGTTGAGCACATGAACGGTAAAGAGAGTAGAGTGAGAAAAATAAGCCTTTTCTAGCCAGTAAGGTTAACTTGGCTTTGTTGATTAGCAGAATTATGTACAGTAAAACGAATGTTTGTGCTTTCTGAGCTCAGCCATGTACCTTTAAGGAGAAGTGAGTTGTAAAGTTTGGAAAGGGGGGATCTATCCTAGGGACATCTGTTTCTCCTCCAGGGTACAGTATTATCCATCACAGGTGCCCATATCCATGTAGACAGAGGCTTATAAAAAAGTCAGAGGAGGAACTGAAACGTTACCTTCAACAGTAGAATGAGAAAATGCTGTTCTTATGAGTAAGCAGAGAGGCTCATAAAGCATGTGGGTGTCACTAGGTGGATGCTGCCTTACCCACACAGGAACAGAAATGCAGGAGGAGAGAAGCCGAGAAGGGAGAGGAAAGCTGGCTAAAACAGAAGACAAAAACAGTCCGCACAATACAAAACAGAAATGATTTCAACAATCGCTTCAAAGAACAAAAGCTCACCAGGACTATCTTGTTTTCTTGTTTTGTTAGTTTGAGATTCAAGGGACTGTTCATGCTCAGACAGGTACTTAGCACCTGTCACTCTGCAGCCTTCTTTTGTGGGAAAGGGGCTTATAATGTTGCCCAGGTGGGACTTGAATTGTCTCTGTAGCCCAGGTAAGACTGAACTTTGAAATTATCTCCAATGTCAACGTATGTCACCATCTACAGACCGTGACACACTTTTCTTATTCTACCCAGCTCTTTATGCTTGCATCTATTCATTTCCATTGAACGGCAAGCAAGTTTGATAGCCCCTTTCGTTGTGCAAGAAATGGGCACTTTCTTCATGCATCCTGCAATACAACCCATAGGATGGAGGGCTTTCATTCTGGTTTTGCATTGTAGTGACTCTCGGCATGTGACCTCACTTATGTGAGCTTCATTTTCTTACAATATGATAGAAACTATAAGATTGCTTGTTCTTATGGGTAAAGGATGTCAGCTGTCTCAGTGGCAACATTGAATCCATTTTCTTGCCATAATGCTGTTTTATGTCAGATACTATTCATGGACTATGAGTAAGTGACAGAGAGTTCTGTGTAGTAGACACTATGCTCCATTTCTGTGTCATGTACCTGGAAAAAAGTATTTGAAATTGATTATATATATATATATATATGAATTTTATTTTGTCAGCTGGTGACAGCATCATTTGATTCTAACATAAGGGCTTCTCCCCCAAATTTACCTGATGTTCCCAATTTTACTTGTTTGTCTTAGCCATAGACACGAAAGATTGACTCTAATATAATTTTCCCTTAACCAGACTACATGTGATTTTGTCAACTTAATTTTACTTAGGAATTAAATCATCTTGTGTTCTTAATTGTCTTGTTGTTCTTCATAGAACTTCCTCTTAATTGCATATAACCATCTAGTACTTTGGTGTCCTGAAACAAATACAGACCTAAAAATGTAGCCTAACCTTCTATCTTGTGGGGAGACCATGTGCCTGGCTCTGCTTAGAGCCACAATAGCACACAGTATCACAAAATTCTTTGAGGTAAATATGGCCTAATATTGTAAAATTCCATTAGTTTATGATTTTCAAAAATTAATGCTATCCAATTATAATAGTTTTAAATAATTTTTGGAAGGGGAGATTTCCTTTTATTTGTATTAATTGCATTCTCTGAAACACTTCACTCAGTTCCAGCAAATTCCATTTATCAATGTTAAAACTGACATTGTTTTATTTTAATATATGTTTTCATTTACTTAAAGCTGTTTATTTTCCTAGACAAAAAAATCACATAATCTTGAAGTTATCTTTATTATTAATTATTTGATCTAGGGGTATTTCTACAATATAACATTCTAAAATTGTTTACTTTGCACAGGACAGGAATCATCACTCTACATTCTGATGACTTGACAGTGTGAGGGAATCAGGGAAACCACACCTATGTCACAGCCACACCAAGAGGTAAAGTGTGATTGTATAAATACATATATATATATATATGTATTTACACACACACACACTTGGATGATGCATATGTAATATGACTTTCTGTCATGTCATGTTTTTATGATTATGGCTGTTCATGTTGCTTATACACTTGACTAGATCACTAATTATTTATTTATGAGTGAGCATAAAAATGAGAATACTATGACTTCTTACCCCAAAGAACTTCCTGAGGAGTTAAGGTACCAAATGGAAGAGAGAGATGGCAGAATGCAAAATAATAGGCAATGACAAAAACCACAAATTCAAAAGAAATTGAAACTTGTTTATAAATCAATTAGTGATTAAAAAAAGTCTCAGTGTCTATACATAAACACAAGAAAGGGATGACCTGAGCTGTCCTCAGGAGGGGATAGGCCAGCAAAGGATCAGTCAGAATCCTCGTAAGTGATTTTCCTCTCTTCTGAGGTTTCATGAGATCACAAGAATTTTGCTCTATTCATCTATGGCATAATGTCAGACACAACATAATAAGTGTATGGAATTCCAAAAGTCTTTGGGTAAATATTTGGGTACTATTCACAGATTGGAGTGTCCTTTCTATGGGAACAAAATGTCACTTGAGGAGCTCAGTTTCTAGTCCAGTTAGAAACCTATATATGGTTTCTGAGGTCCAATCAAGGACACTACAAAGGGTCATCTGATAAGCCTTCTCATCAAACTCTGCTTCTCATCCAGGCTATCGGCTCTGCCAGTGAGCTTCTGAAGGGATCTGCTGGCCATGTGTCTTTGCTCCTATGTATTCATGCCCTTACCATAAATATCCCTAGTTCAGCATTTTCAATCTTAGGCGTCATTATTAGAGGTGTTCTAAAGGAGTCAGGAGGGGGAATCTTGACGACAATTTCTTCCCTGGGATCCAGTAAGGTATAAGTCTTTGTTACCATTCCTGATTCCACCTCTTACTCTGCTACAGATCTCAGAGTCTTCAAGGCCCCTCTCAACCATGACAGGGTCCTGCACACCTACCACGATCAGCTCCATCTAAATCCAGGCATCATCCCAAGGGAAAAACAGACCAGCGCAAGTAAGCTCCATCTCAGACTTTAGTCTCTTATTTATAACATTAGAAAAAATGAATTTAGATGTAATTTGTTCATTCTTGACTACTAGAATATCTAACAGCTCTTCTCTGTCTCCCCCATCCCCGTTTTTTAACTGAGTTCTTGATGTATAAATAGAAAAGGGTACAAAAATAGTGAAGTATTAAAAAATTTAATAAAAATTTACCAGCATAAATTCATACTGTTCTGAAATTTTTCAAAGTATACTTAATGGTTTGTTGAATTATGAATTTATCTAATTGGAAATTTATGCCCATTTCTTTGAAGCATTTAAGACACTAGAATGATTCATAGGTTTAATGTATAAAATAGCAAATCTTGTAAAAATGATGTACTTAACAATAGGCTGGGAACTCAGCCTGCTGAGATAGTTTTTCCTAGAAACTATTTTATCTTGCCAGAAATTTTGCAGAAAATGAATTCAGTTCTTTAAAAGGCCTCCCTGTGACTTATTAATTTAATGTGTATATTTTCCAAGTCCTTTACAAAGCAGAGCTTGAAGCAAGGGTTAAAATCCTAACGTCTTATTTGTGGACTGTAAGTCAGCAGCAGTGTTGGAAGAAAGCATAAGGACACAAAGACAGGCCATGTTGCTGCCCTGTACTCCACAGTATACTGTGAAAAAATGATTCCCTTCCTGGGTGCCTGTGACAGCATAGAGCTGCTTCAGGCTTTCTCATAAAGATTTTAAGGTGCAATCATACTATATTTAGTGCAAAAAAGGAAGAAATGGAAAACATTGTTCTTACTATTCTCCTCTTTTTTCCAGTGTTATAGTTCACACACAGAGTACTAACACCTCCTCAACTCTGGGTTGTCCCTGTGCATTCTCTGACAATTACATCACAAGATCTAGTGCCAGGACTCCATGTTGGTCTACTGAGGCTGTGATAGATCGAAAATTAGCACAAACTGGGGAGTTTAGTGGGAATGTAAATGATGTCGCCAATGTAAAAATCAGTGTGGAGATTCTTTAAAACAAGAACAAAAACAACCAACCAATCACCACCTCCATCAACAACAACATAACAAAGAATTGTCATATGATCCAAATGTACCACTCATGGGTATTTATATGAAGAACTCCATCCAAGTCAACAGTCATTGACATACCTTGCACATCAGGGCCTAAAGCAGTACTAGACACAATTGCTAGTGTCTGGGTTGTTTTCTCCTGTTAGGGGGAAAGGATTTATTATGGCTCACCATCTCAGAATATAGTCTTTAATGGAGAGATGTCAAGTCAGCAGGAGCTTGAAGTAGCTGGTCCTGTGATACTAAAGTGTGAGGGTAGATTCTGGTACTCAGCTCACCTTCTCCTTTTTATACAGCCCAGGATCACACTCAAGGAGATGGTGACAATCTCTGTAGGAGGTCTCCCTACCTCAATTAACATAATCAAGAAAAAGCCCCTAGGCCTGCCTAGAGGCTCATTGCCCAGTGATTCTAGAATGATTCTAGATCTTATCAGATGAAAATTACAAATTTATCATGTAAATCACATTGCGATGCTAAATTTTAAGGAAAAGCCTCAAGAAGAGGATAAAGTCCAGATTTCACTGTTCCTAATTTCAAAATGTGAAACTCAAATGGTAAGGTTCTAAACACTTGAATGACCCCTTTAAAACTTTGAATTAAAGACTCAGTTGCCATTTCTAGGAGCACAGATGTTGCTCTTACAGTAGTTAGTTTTGTCCTGAAAGGACTGTTGAAGTTCACCCTTATTTTATCAGAAACATAAAGCCAAATTTCAGCAGATTTAACTTCCCAAAGGACAAGAATCATAGCTTAAAATGTATGTATCATTATTCATTCATGGATATATATATATATTCCCCTTGTTATGAAATTTCAAGAATGAAGGCAGATACAGAATTTTTTCTCTCTCTTTCATGGATTTTTTTTCAAAAAATTTGAAGAAATGTTTTGATAACCTCATACCTTATACAGCCTTTCTCCTTTATCCACATAGCTGGGAACTGTAGAGACTTTTCTCAAAAGTGGCCCTCAGAATCAACTGAGCATTTCTCAATATTGATGTCACGTGGGATCTTGCAGCTTCAGACAAGCGCTGTGAATCAGCAGAGAGAAGCAGAGATTTCTTTATTCCCTTTGCAAGAATATCCAAGACCCTTTCATCACTAGGACTGGGTCTGAGAGCTTTTTAAGGAAAATATAACAAGAGGCCATGTGCTTTAAGCATCATTCCATCTGTTTTCCACTCAAGGCTGTTTAACACCCTCAGACTCCGAGACTACAAGTGATCACACTTTGTCATCTTACCTCTTGAAGAAAGAGAGGAAGGAGGAAAACATCTGGGAGAAAATGATGTTTTATTAAAGGACAACCTCTGCAAAAATACAGATAACACCAGTGATCTTCCAAAAAGCACAGCTTTAAATACAAACCCCGTAACTCAAGAGTCACACGATTTGATAAGGCATGTATGTGCTACCTAATGTTGACATTATAACTGTGCTTTAAAGCCAAAAAGTAGAGCTTACAGAATGTGCTCGTGACTACTGCAAGAATAGACTAGATCTTGTGTTTATGTACCTGTGACTTAAGACGTAAAGACATTTTATTCTTTCAATTATAAATAAGGAAGATGTGTTTTGGTCAAAAGTTCTGAGAGCTTTCATCCTTAACCATCTTTCTTTTTAAAATATCTTTTATTGAGAATTTTGCACACCATTTCTACCCTTCCTTCTCCTCCCTCAGTGTCTCTCTGTCCCCTCTCAAATTATTGAGCCCTTCTTTAATTTTTATTGTTTTACACACACACACACACACACACACACACACACACACTGATACTCACTTCTCACAAGTACAAAGATAAAAATATATAGCATTTTAATCTATAATACTTGCTTTATCACTCATTGTTTTGGCAACCTGCTTAGAGACAGTCATTTCAGGAAAAATATTGAAAAAGAAGGTAGAGTCAAGAGCTTTCTTGAATAAAAGAGACACAAGACTGACTCAGAGCCATCAGACCTGCAATGGGGTAGCTGAAACTATCATAGAAAATCAGGGTTCCAGGACAAAGCAAGCAGACACTGCTCACTTCTAAATATTCAGAGCTAGAAATTAGTCCAGTGTCCATCCTGCCAGCATCTTGTTCTCAGGATCCTGGAACCTGCTCAATGCAAGGGCAAAGTAGAGGAAGATCACTTGCTGGAGGACTTTGAAATTATTACAGACAAAATAAATGACATTGAGTCTTCACTACAGTGGATGTCAAACATAGCCTATGAAGAGAAGCTTCCAGAAAGACTACATACCAAAGTGGGGGATTTAGTACATCAGTTTGAGGTTCTTGATGGAAGGGCAAATGGGTTGCAGCTGAATTTGCATTTGTTACAAGGACTCACAGTGAACTAATTATTTGAGGAAGATGAATAGTGCTTGATTCCTCTTACAAGAGGCATGTGAAATTGTCAAATCCATAGATGTGAGTGTGGAATGGGGCTTGACAGGGACCCAAAGGGAGCTGGCAAGAACTGTTAATTGGAAGTGTGACATCAACGGCAATGTTGTGCATACTAAAGGAAAAAGAAAGAAGAAAGCCCAGTGGAGGGAAACCCCTATGGTTGAATTCCATTATTATTGCTTAATGATGAGATGAGATGACTCCAGCTTGGCCTTGGTTGGCAAAGAAACACAGCTCAGCTGGGGAAATGGAAGGAGTGAGCAACACATGTGGAATCTGCACCAACATTGCCATGAGAATCTTTATTATGGTTGGACTGTGAGATAACCCCAACAGGTGCATGCATGGAAACCAACTGCCCAGCTGGTGACACAATTTTGTGAGGTTTTGGAAAATTGGGGAAGAAAACCTAGCTACGGAAAATAGGTTGATAAGGACATGTCCCTTGTGGTTGTATCCAATGCCTGGATTGTTTTCTCCCTGCTTCTTGTCCACAATGAAATAAAGCAGCTCTTCTATACATGGTTTTGCCTTCATGATGTTGTGCAGTGCAGTGATCACCCCTGAAATCATGAGCAATAAGCCATCCTCCCATTCACTTTGCTTATATCAGATGTTTTGTTACAGGAAAGCAACAGTAGCCAGGAATCAGACAATAAAATCCACAAATTAATCTGATGTTAATTTGAAAATAATGCCTTATATAATATCAATACTAATATAATTGGCAACTTCTTTTCGGCAATCAATCAGCCATTATTTGTTCATTTAGTCACCCTCTTACCATCAATATTTGGAATATGTCAAACTTTTTGGTAGATACTTACATATTATATCATTGCTTTTTCAAAACTGTTATGGGCGGGCTGGCTAGATGGCTCAGTGGGTAAAGTACTTCTGCCTGTATGGTGAAGAAACACCACTTATAATTTGTTCTTTGTGCCTTGGAGTGCACACACCTATCTCTGCCCTTCACAAGGAAGTCTATCATATGTGAGGTGAGGATGTCCATCATTGTGCTGTCCGTGTTGATGAACTAACAGTGAGATAAATAGTGGACGTGACTGTAGTTATTGAAGGTAAGCTGCCTGTTGTACAACCCATGCGTTTTCCTACCATCACGAAGTTGTTAGGTGGTCCCTGAAAAAGTAATCTTGTCTGACTGAAGTAAAAGAAAATTCCTTCAAAACGTCCTAAGCTAGTTTTCTGAACCGGAAGGAGAGAATACATGTATTTCACACTGGGGATTTAGAGCTCCATGGTAAGGTGGAGCAGTCAAAGAGAGGGGCTGCGTCTAAGAATACGGGAGGCATGAGTCTAAAATCTAAAAGATGATTGGTTTTCAGAAGAGGAGTGGGAAGAACCCATGTAATCTGAAACTGGAAGTAACTGTGGAGGGAAAGGAGGGGAAGAGAGCGATCAGCCAAAACTCTAAAGTATGTATGAAGCTCTAGTTAAGGAACCTCTTACTTTATATACACACTTAATTTTTTTTAAATTATAAAAAATTGAAATGTATTCTATGTATATGTATAAAATTTCTATATGTATAAGTTTATATGTATATATTTAATATACATATGTATATGCATATATATTCTATATGTATAAAACATCTATAAGTATAAAATTCCATGAGTATAAAATTCTATATGTATAAAAATTTTATCTGACTTATAAAAACATAGTTCAGTGTATCTTTCTTGAGTATTTTTGAGTTTTTAATAGCAATCATCAATTGATATAGGCATATCCACATATATAATATCAGAATTGAACATATATTTCTCATAAATTTATAGCATTTTATTTTCATGTGAGCAAATTATGTATTTATACCACACACCAGAAGTGGGTTCCAATCCACTGGAACTGTTGTTACAGACAGTAGTCAGTTACCATGTAAGTGCTAACAACTAAAAACAGGCCCTCTTTAATAACAGCAAGTACTCATAACTACTAGACCATTTCCAGAGCCTAAGGAGATTTTTATTATTTTGAAACAGAGTCTCACTGTGTAGCCCTGGTTGGTCTGAAACTTGCTATTCAGATCAGGTTGGCTTCAAACTCATAGAAGATCTGCCTGCCTCTGGCTCCTGAGTGCTGGGATTAAAGACTTACATCACTATGCTCATCCAATTCTGATCACTTAACTTGCCAGGAAAGTGAACTCTGAATCCTGTTGTTACTGTTGTTGTTCAGTGTGGTGCTGGAGATTGACACCCAGACCTTGGCACGCAGGCAAGAGTTCTAGCTCTGTCCTCCACTACCTCCCCAGCCTTACAGTTAGATTATTTTCACACACACGCTGGTGGCAGCTGTGAAAGTGTGAATGTACAAAATGAAATGCTGACTTCTTTAATATCCCCAAGATGCCTATTATAAAACAAAAGCAGATTGTGTGGTTTGGCACAAGAACAGAAGGGCAACAAAGTTCTTCTTTTGATGAGTATGAAATTTCAGATTTGTAACTTTGTTAACAAATCAACTTAAGGTTCAAAATACGTGGTTCTCATTCCCATGGCCAACCTGGTGTGACAGCCATTTATGCTCAGATGAAACTGCTTGTGAAAGGTAAGGTGAATATAACCCCAGTGTCCAACTTTAACCAGTACCAGTGCAACAGATTCACCAGCTTAGCAAGCCCAGTGTTGACATACTTTATGCTTCATAGATAATATCACTAGCACTTCACAGTCATTCATCAGGTACATGGAAACAGGAACTAGAAATATAATGGATAAGTATTGTCTTAGTCACCTTTCTGCTGCTCTGACAGAATACCAGACTAAACAAGCTTGTAGACAGAGGGGGTTATTTTGGCTCACAGTACAGCCCATTGTGGACTGGAGGTCATGGCGGCAAGAGCGTGAGGCAGCCAATCACATCATACCACAGTAGGGAGGCAGAGAGAGATGAAAGCTACTGTGCAGATCAGTTTTTCCTTCTTCCATATTTTTTATTTAGCTCAGGACTCCAGCCCATGGGATGGTATACCCCATATTGAGGGTGAATTCCCCCCCCCAGGTAAATTTCTTAGGGAACATCCTCATATTAACACCCAGAGGTATGTACCCCAAGCAATTTCAAATCCCATAAAGTGGAATGAAAATTAACCACCACAAGTATATTAAATGTAATTAAAATATAGTCCTATTTTTTGAAAAGGCACTCCCTGAGGGCGTACACACCAGAAGAAAGATTAATTGAAGCATCATCATTTCCCAGTAATGATCTACTTTTTAAAATGAGAGGGGTTGAGTAATTGGCTCAGTGATAGAGGAGCACTTAGTATGTAAGAGGCTCTGGGTTCAACCTCCAAAAGTAGGAGCAGCAGCAGCAACAGTAGCGATAGTAATAGAGGAAATGAGTTTAACAATAAATAAAATGGGGACATGGGCTGGTAGCTCAGTTGATAAAGTGCTTGCTGTGCATAGAAAGAAAATACATAATTTCTTTAAAACATGTTTTTAAATTAGTACATCAGTAGAGTTTTGCTGAACATATGATGTCCTTCACTCTTTCCTTATGTAATATATATATATATATATATATATATATATATATATATATATTATGTATATAATCAGCCTGCTATACCTGCATGTCTCCAAGGATTTCACCGGCTATGGACTGACATATTTGAAAAGAAATTGAATTTGTATTGAACACAAATAGACTTTTTCTTCTTTTTATCATTTCCTAGATGATGCTTCGGAACAGCTAAGTACACAAGATCTCCTTTCGTTGAGGGTGCCTGATGGACTCTAGAAACTATATATAGTATGTGGAAAGACATGTGAAAATCATCTCAAACAGGATACATGAGATTTGTGGAGTGCGGTTTTCCTGGGGTTTTCCAGAAATGGCCCCCACAGATGCAGAGTGAGCATTCTACAGCCCACTTTCTTCTTCTCTCTGCTGTGATGTGTGCTCTCAGAAAGCCAGTTCTATTGGGAATGTGGAGCTGGAAATGACCCATCTCCTTACAGCAGGCACTCTGTTAGCCACATCAAGGTGATGAGTCAGGTTTTTGCCCTTGTGAGCTGCTCTCAGCCCTACCCTTCAACACTATCCCTGTCTCAGATGACATCTCTTTTGCTCATGTCCATCACTAATCTTCTCAAGTAGCTCACAATGTTGAGAGGATAATTTTTCCTCAGAGAAACGATGCTAAGAAGTGATGACCTTTCTTTGAACTTCTGAAGTGAGTTCCTTAGCCCAAAAGTACACAGCTAGCTGGCTTCCTTTATCTTCCCCATAGCCTCTATGTTTAGTTTTGTTCTTGCAAGTATGAAACTTTCTGTCAGGTGAACCCTCAGATTAAAGCTTATGAGAGTTAGTCAGGGCCTATTCGGGTGCATTCTAGATTTCTGATATTGTTTTTCTACATGCCAAATTGAGGAATACCATGGAGGATACAAAACAAAGCTCTGTGGAGGGGCTGAGCCATGGGTTTTCCTGTGAAAGAGTAAAGGCGGACATGTGTTCAGTGGTGACGACTACAGTGGAGGAAGACAAAACTTAGGAGGACACAAACTGTGTGAAGGAGTTCAAACTTGCAAAACTCTAGTGATGTACTAATCTAAACACATGTTTTAGAGAAATTATGTCAACAGAGACTTCATTCTTTTATACACAATTGCAAAGAAATATCATTTAAAATGTGTGTATTGGGCACTGTAGATTCTAGGAGATAGGGAGAGAGAGGGAGGGAGGGAGGGAGGGAGAGAGAGAGAGAGAGAGAGAGAGAGAGAGAGAGAGAGAGAGTTAGTTTTCAGTTTGCTCTGAAAATATGAGAACCCAAGTCCGATGTTCAGAATCCATATAAAGCAGAACATGGCTGTATGTGTCTGCAATCCACCTCTGAGGATCCTGAGAAAGGTTGGAGGAGTCCTGGGGATCATTGGTCTAGTTTAAATTGAGTCAATCAAACAAAAAACAGAAACAACAGAAAGAAAGAAAGAAAGAAAAAAAGAAAGAAAGAAAGAAAAGAAAGAAAAGAAAGAAAGGAAGGAAGAAAAAGAAAGAAAAAGAAAAGTCAAGGTTGGCCTTTGATCTCCATATTTACCCAATACACACACACACACACACACACACACACACAAGCTCAAAACACAATGACTCATTGTTTTCTTTTTATGATAGCATAAATAATACAGACACAAAAATTAGAACCACAAATTGCTGGTATTGTATAGTGTTTCCTGGGTGCCAAGCATCTTGTTGACAGGTTTCAATCTACATCCTCAGTGTATCCTCAACCTCAAAACTTATATAATTCAAAGTTTACAGTTGAGGAAAACTAAGGCTGACAAAATCAAGCAACCTGCCTGTGTTCCTACAAAGAAACAGGGCTAACAGGAGCTGAGTTTAGGTCTAGAATCCACTGGGTCTTGAGGAAAGAGTATACACATTTCAAAGGATGAATCAGGCTCAGGATTTCTGCAAATGTCAATCTTTTTTTTAGCCCTTGATAGTGGATGATTGAGATACCACAGATCACAAAATAAAGATGAACATCCATGAACAGATATACAACATGCCAGAGGTAAATGAGTTTAAGTACTGCCCCCGTGGACAGAAGAGGCCCTTTTTACTTTGTATAGTAGTCTTCAAGTTGGCTGTGGGGCCTCTGCTCAGCTCTCCTTTGTAGATTGTAAACTGGGAAATGATATATTGTCTACCTGTAGTGGTGCTGGAGTGTGTGTGTATGTGCATGCATGTTGTGTGTGTGCATGTGTGTATGCATATGTATGTGCATGGATGAACATGTTACAAATTGAACCTGCAACTGTGAACTATTTGGTATGCCATTGTTCTCACTGGGCCTTCTTCTCTACTAGTCCTATCCCTGTCTCACCCCTTTTAGTAGCGAAGCATGAAAGAATATTGTATTATACCAGATGATTCTTGCCCAATAATGTGGCTCAGAGACTTCCTCTGACATTATAATTACAATAACATGTGTTTGGTTTCTCTCCCTCCTCTGCTTTCCTGGCACATAGTTCTTAAAACCCTGAAATCCACTATAATCCCCAGTGTGTTGTGCCTTTCTCTATGCTAATGAGATATTAAGGGAAGGGGGCTGCTGGACAACTCTCACAAAGTGCATCTTCCAAGGGTGCTAACTTTTAATTAGGGAGCTCAGACTTACAACCTTGCCGTTCTGCTTCTGGGGAAGAGGTTGATGGTCACCAATTCATTATACATTAGTCATGCCTGAGTAATGAATTCCTCAGGAAACCCTAAGGGTGTATCACTCAGAGAGCCTTTTAGATACTAAGAGATGGAGGCTCCACAGAGAGCACAGATACTCTATGTTCCTTCCTTTATAGGTTATGCCACTTGTAAAGCTTCTCTATGTGGGATAAAGAACAGTTCTCTCACCTAAAGTAATTTGGTTCCTGGATGGCTTGTTTTTTCTAGATCTGTACTCTTCCCATCCTATTGTCTTCCATATGAACTGATCACAGGAGTGTTTAGCAACCACCTGACACTATAACTTACTAACTATAGAAACTTTCAGAAACTATAACTTACTAACAAGCTAACCCCAGTATCCATTCTCTTTCTTGCAACAAAGTGACCTCAACGTATAAGTTGACCACAGTTCCATTTCCTAGATCTAGAGTAGCCCTTGGCAGGTCTTTTCCCAACTAAAGTCTGTGCTGTGGTTTAATGTCTTGTCCCATTGTCTGTTCCATTTTCTCACTGCCCTACATACCTCTCCACCTCCATTCTTCCAATATCAATTGACACACACACACACACACACACACACACACACATACATATATGCCAGTTGATCTAATCAATCTCTTGAAAGGGTCTGTGGGGTCTTCTAACTTGAAGCTGTCAAAAGTTCAGGTGGCTTGAATGTACAATCGGTGTCTGAAATGGGGTTCAATAATGTGGTACTGAAGTCCCCAATTGTGGGACCTGACTCTCAGTTAATGTCCAATCACAAGCGATTAACTGAATTGTGGGGCACCCATTTGTCATCCTCTAAAGGATTGCTTGGTTCATGAAGGCAATCTCCCTATGTTGATGACTAGAAGTTAACTGTAAGGAGATCTTGAGGTACTTTTCTCTTGTTATTGGAACATAGTTGAGAACAGCTCTGAGGTGCTCCACACTGAGAGCTCCCCATGATCATCAATTCTTTCACAGGCATGGGCCCTCGAGCCCTGGGTTAAAGTCTCCTCCTGCCTGCTGACATTCACTCCTCCATGTTCCTTTGAAGGCATTCTCCCACTTCCACCTCTTTCTTATAAACCTAAATTTCTTTCATGCTGTCATTGCCCCTGAGAACATTCTCTTGGATAATGTCCACAGCAGCTGAGGTTATTTAATAGCACATACAATTACTTCCTTACTAAGTAAGAGGTATCATTGATTTCTATATCTATCCTTTTGATTTTAACAACTAAGCTTGTTTATTCCTTTTCAGAAAAAAACCTCTGTTGATCAGATGGAAGTATAAGCATGTATGTCTTGTTAAAGCATGGTGTGAACGTTGTGCACACAACAGTTTTGTACACAGATGTAAGATGTAGCTGTGTTGTTTCAAATAACAGCTTAGATGATATTGCAGGCTTTGTGTATCTAGAAAATCACATGAAGGAAGTCCACTCATTTCTAAAAATAGGGATTTGAGTTTAGCATTGGCTTGCAGGATATTGGGGTGGGGTGGGGAAGTAACAAATTAATTCCCATTTGTTACCCTCAATTAGCTGAAATTTCCCATCTATTGGCATCAGGGTATGAAGAGAAAATGATCAGAAAAACAATGTCTTATTTCTTAGAAGTTAGACTGAACTCCATCATACAGGGGAAGTTATCTTCAGGACAGCCAGGTGAAACCCTGAGATGTTAAGGGTTCTGAGCTGGATCTCTGTCCACTGCTCTCTCTTCTCATTCTCCAGCATTTAATTAAAAACAGGCCAGAATATCTAAAGAATTCATTTCCTTTTTTTACTCCTTTCTGGAATATGAAAGACTCATTTTAAATCTGCCAGATTCCATTTATGCTCTCTTTGCGGATTCGGTTCGATACCTTCATTAACTCTGTGTTCGCAGTCATCAAGCAATGGTTTCTGGTGAGCTCTACCCTGTGGTGTTCAGCTTACATCTTGGTGGAACCTATTAGCTGTGGTAAAACTTGTTGGATGAACTGATAATCATTTGTAGTGGTCATCCTTCAGGGAGAACTTTTTAAAAAAGTTAATTTTTTTATTTTATGTGCTTAGTGTCTTGCCTATATTGTATACCTGTGTGAGGGTGGCAGATCACAGGTGTGAAATGCCATGTGGGACCTGGGTGTTGAACCCAGGTCCTCTGGAAGAACAGCCAGTGCTTTTAACCTCTGAGCCATCTCTCCAGCCCCCTACAGGGAGAATTATTTAAAATAGGAAGCTGCCTTTAAAATGGCTTAATGGACTTCCTGGGATATTTCATGGTCTCAACTCTTTAAAACGTTGCTCATGTATCTCTACAGAAATTCATGGGTGGGTAGCACCAATAATTGTTAGCTCTACTCTAATAGCCAATATGAGCATTTCAATGAATCAAGTTGTAATACACGTCTACATATGAGCACTATGTTACTAGAAACAAATAATTGAAACACGTGAGTTTACAGTTATTCTAACATAGAGTTTCTTTCTTATATGTGGCCTACAGATTATGGGATATAGGAAGCACAAAAGTTGGGTATTTTTGTAACACATTCTTACAAGAAATGAGTCAACATTTTATGGAATGAATCCATAAACTGCTAAAGTCTACTTATACACCAAAGTTGGATGAGAACAAAGATTCAACATTACATTATATATATTCTTATAGATATTCTTAATTTATTTCATTTTAATACAATTTAAATGTGCCTTTACTGAAAAATATGATGAAACCAGTATTCTTTTTTTTTTTAATTTATAAAAGAAATGTAATTAGCATGCCGATACTTTCATTCCCAGAGAGGAACAGAAGATACATAGCGATTCTGAAATCCGTTTGGATATATGTCACTAATTCTTTCAGTAGGAGTCAGTGTTGTTCTCTTGGACTGATTTTCCACAGTCCTTGGCTCCACCCTCTGAAATAATGACTTTTACCCCCAAATCATCTTTAAGTAGATAAAATGGTAGAAAAAAGTAGATAAAATTACACCTGAACATGAGACTTGCTCTGGGATATGGTTGATATATCCAGTGTCACTCCTTTGGAGAAAATCGATTTTCTCTCTTCCAGTAGTAATTGATCGCAGATAGTTTCTAGGTTAAGGGTGGGATTTTGTGCCATCTTCCCATTCTCATTCTAGTATTTTGTTTGGCTTGAACTGGAACCTGTATCTGATACTGTTAACAAGTCCAGGACCTGAGACTGACTAGATCATGGGCTCTAGGGAAAAATCTACAACTATTAATCTGCTAAACAAACATAGCAATAAAATGACTCCAAGTGACATATTGCTATACCCATAGATCAGTGATTCTTTCAATTCACATCAGAGAAGCCTCTTTTTATTTTTAGTAGATGGTAATTAAAAGGGACCCACAACTGGACAGGGTGCAGGGAGTGAGAGACTTTGAAACACTCTGTCCTAAATTGCATTTCTTTCTCAAACCTGTTCCTTAAGGCTCAGGGATCTATGTGAAAGAGGAGGCAGAAAGATGAGAGTCAGAGGTAATAGATGACAACTGGGATAGTACACACGGACTCACGAAGACTGTGGCTGCATGTGCACAAGCCTGCAGCTTTGAGGTGGCTTTTATTTCTTAAAGCACTCAGCAAACCTGCGTCTTTTGTTTGGGTGTGATTGAGGCCACTCATATTTTAAAGTTACTATTGACAGTTACTGGTTGATTGTGGTCGTGTTGTTGCTTGCTGTTTGTGTTCTTAGCAGTGTGCAGTTAGAGGAAGGACTGTGGTGGAGTTTAAAATGGTTGCAGATTCCTTGTTACTTATTTTCCATCTGGGCTAAACAGCAGGGAATGGAAATTTCTGAGCTTGAGTACGTGCTTAATGTTAGTGAGTGCCACCCTCACCCGAGAAGAGCTTCTACCATGTTTACTAGCAACCTGTGGGAGTTCTAGCTGATGGTCATGGTCACCAACGCTTACTTAAATGTTGGTATCATGGCACATTGTAAACTCACAGTAGTGCTTTATTTGTCATTTTGCTGATGCTGATGACTAAGGTCATGATGAAACCAGTATTCTTAAATAAAACGATTTAGCTTAGATATGGTAAAAACATTTAGAAAAAGATAGTATATTTTATATATACAAACAATTCAAACTACTTTTAGTGTATTTTTTCATGCAATAATACATGAAAAGTGCAACGTTTTCCTTTTATTTTACATCCTTTGGGTGAGTGTTTTCTATTAGTGACCATGTTAAATATATTAAAAAATGTTTTTGAAGTTTAAAGTCCTTAATCGGTATAAAATTCAATTAAAAATAGAGTACCAGATACTTTCCCAGTGCTATCCATGTGTGAACATGTTTATCCACTAAAGCACGTATGATGTAAGTACTATCATTTCTGTAGCACAGGGATAGGCCGAGTAGGGAAACTGAGGCACACAGATGTAGAGGTGCTGCCACTTGACAGATCAGGCTTTGAAATCTCATTACCAGCTCCTCACCCTGGACTCACTACAAGCAGCTCCCCACATCCTTGAGCTGACCCACTTTTCTCCGTGCCTAAACACTCACTCACTCCTTGCAACAATCCTGCATGTCTGACATTACTGAAAGTTTAATTCTTCAGATCTGCCACTCGTAGGGACTTTACTTTGTTTCCAATGCAGACAATAATGGTGCATTGCCTTGAACCCCTCACCACTGGTTGTAATAGACAAGTTTCAGATTTAAAACTGACATCACCACGTGGATACAACTTTATAGTTTGTCACTGTACCCATCTTTTGAATTAGACCTATAAAACCACTATTTCATAAGTAGTATCTCAATGCTGATTTGAAAAAAAAAACATGATAAAAAGATTTAAGGAGACATATCTTACAACTTGCAAGTTACCAGCATCATATGACACTACATGATACAAATGGAATATAGGTTCCACAGAGGGATTTTTAAGAGGAGCCTGGGATGTTTGAGATAGGAACATTAACAAATGTTGAGCCCTGGTCCATTGTTAAGAGAAGATTATCTATCTATCTATCTGTCTGTCTGTCTGTCTATCTATCTATTTATCTATCTACCTATCTATCTATCTATCTACCTACTATCTATCAATCATCTATCTATCTATCAATCATCTATCTATCTACTATCTATCTATCTATCTATCTATCTATCTATCTATCTATCCATCCATCCATCTCTGTATATCTGTGTGTGTGTGTGTGTGTGTGTGTGTGTGTGTATTACATTTTCTACTACTCAGAATAAAAGGTGTTTGAAAGAGGCACATCACCCTCATCCATCACCAGGAGAACATGTATGTATTCATTCACATGTATGTGTGTGTGTGTGCATATGTGTATACATTAAGGTAAATTTTTCTAAGTTTTTCTACAATATTCAGAATCAAAGATAGAATTAATATACTTTTACTTTATGTTTATGAGTGTGCAACAGACTGGAAAACTGTTATGTCTTTCATCTTATGAACTACTGTATACCCTTTTATTTTTCATGGCAGGCTCTTTAGGGTCTAAAACGACTGTGGTACAGCCTCTGCTTTCCAGGAATCTGAACCTTGCGTAGCAAAAGAAACAAGTAAGTAAGTCATTAAAATACAGTGTGTAAGCCTTGTGCTTGCAGGAGCATGGTGAGAACAATACCATTGGCCAGAGCTGGCAGAGAAGCAAGATGACACAATCTCTTTAGGGAAACATTTGGCAGTTTATTTATGAGTATTAAACTGTTCTAAGAATGGGTCCTGCTGAATTAGGGTTGGATGTGCACAAGAATTTTTAATGAGGCTGCCATTTTGTCTTGCTTATAAAGCCAAGTACTTTCAACAGCTCCTCTCAATAGTGTATTAATTGTACTCCATGTCTGATGGATTATTTTTTTAAAAATCTGAAAGCAGTTTTCTATGAATATTAACAACTATAGTGACTAGAGAGTTCACTCAGTGGTTGGGTGTATTCATTGCTCTTTAAGAGAAATGTGGCTCATGTCAGGTGCCTTGCAACTGCTGTAACTCCAGCTCTAGGGGGGCCAACATCCTCAACATTCTCTTCTGGCCATCACAGGCACACATATGCTCATGGGCGTGCACATGAGTGTGCGCGTGCCCCCCCCCCAAATACATAAATAAGCGTTTTTATAAAATGCTATGAAAAACTCACATGGTTTAATAACTAATAGAAAAGAAAGTATAAAAACATGTAGGTCATTCACCCAATTGGATTTCTTCTTCTTAATGTTTCTTTTGAGCTTGTAAAATGTACAATTATTAGTATACAAAATCACTAATTGGGTTTTTTCTCTCTGCATAGTTACGTTGATATTATTTTCCTCTCTGTATTTGTGAACCTATGTCATTAGCCATCAGAAAACAGAGTTCCGTGACAGCAAATAGAGTCTTGTCATGCTTTGGAAAGAGAGGTGCAGTCATTTGTTGCTTGTTTGTTTTCTGTTTGTGTTCTTAGTTCTACTGTGTATTTCATGAATTATAACTTCATTTATTCTCTTTCTAGAGTCTCCTGGCTCTAAATATTTCTCTCTTTAGTTGGAAATATTACTTCTAGTGTTGTCTTTAGGGTTGTTTGGGTGGACATGAAAATTTTCAGGCTTTCAGTATCATGGAAAGTTTCTTTTTTCTCCTTCCACTATGGTGAATCATTTTGCTGGGTAAAGTAGTCTAGATTCGTGGTCATGGCATCTTAGAGTTTGGATGCCTTGTCCCAGGATCTTCTGCCTTTCAGAGTTTTCAATGAGAAACGGTGTTTTTCTGGTAGGTTTTTGCTTATATGTGACTTGTGTTTTTTCTCTTGCAGCTTTCAATACTTTTTCTTTGTTCCTTATATTTAGTGATAGTATCATAGGGTATATTTTTCTTGTCTTGATTAGTTGGGTTTCTGTGTGATTCTTATATTTCCATGGATATGTCTTTCCTTAGTTGGGGGAAGTTTTCTTTTGTATCTTTTTGAAAAGCTGGTGTACGCATGACTAGGGAGGGACTTGAACTTACTTCCTATTTCCAATCCTCGTCCCATCCCACTTGGCTCTCCCTGTGCTATCTCACCTCTCTGTGAACAGTTCTGCAGCTGGAACTGAAAGTTGCATTAGAAAATGAAAACACGAGGTCTAATTTAGTTAATAATGCTACCTATAGAACACTGACAATCTTCCTGGCACAAATTCTACTTAACACAGGGGAGAATTTAGAACTCCCTGCAAATCCCATGCTTCTCACCTCACATGAACTTTCAGTCTCCATGAGAGATGCTACATCGATCAGTTCATGAACAGTCATACAAACAATAGAGTGATATCCTCACCATCCTTCCATTTAATGTCTTTTAGTTCCTAAAAGGACTTTTATGCTTTCTTAGATAGTATAATGTATATCAAATTTTATTGTTCACTATGCTTTTGATATTTTTCTTTTGTATTTTACAGGAGAAACTAAAACATACTTTCTCTGAAAAAAATAAAAACTTAGCTGATGATTCTATTTTGAATGCCAAGAGTTCACTCTGCTAAAATTACAGCAATAGTGTCTTTGAGGTTGGACCAGATAAACTAACGTGAGCTGTCATAGGTTCTCTTAATTTATTTGAACAGCAGAATTGTAAATGCATCAGAAAACAGCTTACTGTAATGTAAACAGACTTTCCATGTGCCCTGTGCAGGACAAGTTTATTTAATGTAATGTATCACACTCACCCATCATTGCTACTTTTCAGTTTATACTTTTATGATAACAAACAGTTATAAAAAGCAGAGCCGCTGTGTTAAAATCAAATAGAAGGCTAGGTATTCATCCTTCTGTTGAACAAAAAGGGGGATAGTTCTTACCTTATTATTTTGTGATAGTTAGACACTCTCAGGCACAGTGTTTTAACTAAAAGGAACCTCAATTCCTAAGACTGACTTAAAAGTGAATCCTGACCCCCACTCTTCATCTCCACTTCCCACTGCCCCAGTAGCTCCTTTCTGTGTTTTTTTTTTCTCATTTATAAGCAACTTGAAATGAAAACTATTGCTGGTCTGGGGTAATGGCTCAGTGGGAAAAAATGTTGATGTGAAGAGTAGGGACCTGAGTTTGGATCCCTAGCACTCACATGAAACAGTATGAGGATGCACATCTGCAATTCTAGTGTTCCTACTGTGAGATAGGAGGATGAGACAAGAGAATCCCTGGAAGCTCAAAGGCCAGTTAGCCTGACACATGCAGAAACATAAGACCAAGACCATCTCCTGAACACCATATATGTACTGTGACATGCATCTATGGTCATATATACCTATGTACATACATCATGCAAACATACATAAGAAATACATACACTAAAGAGAAAGAAGAGCTATTGTTTATTAATAAAACTGTCAGGCTGTTTTATGTTAATAATGAACACTAATAACCCTGTCTTCATTTAAAATTAATTATTCAATAACCTAACCAATGAATGGGTTAAGGATATGAGCTGTTTTCATAAGATGAAGCACAAATGGCCAATACATATAGGACCAAATAATAACCAGAGAAAAGTAGAGAAAAGCTAAGTTGACATTCCATTTCACTCCAGTCAGAAAGGAAGTCTTCAAGAAAGCTCATGGCAGATGCTTTACAAAGCTATGGGTCAAAATAAAAACCCTTTATGTACCATTGGAAGGAATGCAAACCAGTCCATCCACTATGGATTGGTATGGAGGTTCCAACAAAACAAAACAAAAACCAACATAAATCAAAATAACTTGCATCATTTGAAAGTTAGCAATTTAACTAGTGACCAAATTGTCAAACATCTCAAGTGTCAAGTGTAAAAAATGAATTATATAGGAATATCACATCCACTTTTAAGGTCAAGAGTGGTATAGATAGCACCCTGAATAGTGGTTGATGTAGAAAAAGATGCATTTCTATGTGACAGGCACTTTGCTAGCACCCATTTTTCTAGGTTGCCTCATTTAATCTCTTCAAATCATCTTACAAAATGTTGTCTATCATCAGTTTAAAACATCAGCACTGGCCCTGGGAGTGTTTGAACAATCCTCCCAGACCACTGACAGGGTCATGGAACAGTGATGTTTTGTCAGGATTTAAGTTGATGGTTCTCAACCTTCCTAACCATTTAATATGACCTTTTAATAAAGGTCACTCATATTGTGGTAACTCCAACCATAAAGTGATTTCATTGCTACTTCATTACTAATTTTGCTAAGGTTATGAATTATAATGTAAATATTTGATATGCAGGATATCTGATACACAATACCCCAAAGGAGTCATGACTCAGAGATTGAGGACCACTGGTCTAAATATTGGGTTGGGCTTGCATTCATTACTGTACCTGAGATAGATGAACCTAGAGCTGAATGAATTGATATCCTATCAACCCAGCCAAAGTGCAGAAAGATATTAAAAGGGATGAATGCAGCCAGAAACATACATTAATTGTGATATCTATCTAGTTTATTCATCATAGAACTCAAATTGTAGTCTTGATTTCAATTTTGAACCAAAATTCTAAATTTAGTGTTAAGTATCTGTAAATTGTCAAGGGGGGAAATATTATATCTAAGTGTTTTTAAGGAAAAATATGAAAGTAAGTATATATTTTTTTCCTTTCAGAACTTTTTCTTTTGCTATTTAAAATTTCTGGGATTGTATAAGAAAAATGTATATGGCAACTAACAAGAGAATATGACTTTTATTCAACTTTTCCTGTGTCTGCTATTTCACATACATACTATATACATTTGCTAAAGGTTTTTTTTTTTTTTAAATTTGGTGCAGCTATGAATACATGTTTCCCTTTTATCTAAAAGAAAAAAAGAATCCTATAATTCCAATTAACTTGTAAATGATCCTGAAAAGGAAATCAATATGAAATAATTTTGTGAATATTTTAAGTGTTAATCAAATTTAAGTTGCTGATGAAATTGATTGCATGCATAGAAGCTTACAAATTATATTCCTATTAAATAACATTTACAAAATGCAAAAAGTTAAATAAATGAGATGGGAGAAGCTTCTAAAGGGCTTGTCACAGCTGAGCACCAGAACAAAAAAGAATAGTGTCATAGACATCATTTTGCATTGTATTTTCTTTCTTTTTTCCCATGCTGTTAAGTTAGTGTTACTGGCATCCTCTACATACCGTTTAAAGCCACTGTTTACCTAGCCACTCCCCATCTCTAAAGGGATATTCTGATTGAGGCAATTTCCCTTACTTATTGTAATACAGGATTGAAAGTGCACATTACCTTCATCAGACTTAGCAACATTTCAGTAGGATGAGACCTCAGAGGTGGACTTCCACATCATCCCTGTTTTCCCAGAGATTCTGTCAATTACAGTGCTCCTAGTAGCACCTTATCTGGTCCATTTCATTGCATTTTGACTACCATTGAAAATGGCCTTCTGGTTCTGGGTTACTTTTCTCATTTTAAGAAAAAGAAAAAAAATATATATGCAAATCTCAAAAAAATTGTCTCACCTATACCACCCGTTGACATGTCAACATGGATGGGAAAAATTTTAAATAAAGTCCTATCCTGAGATGAAGAGTTACAGGTAATTAATGGCTGCTGAGAGGAGAATCAGTCTTCTTTTGAACAAGTCTGTTGCCCACCGTAAGTTTTCCAGTCTCTAGCAGTTACCACTAAAACATGTATGTACAAACAACACTATGGTGGCTAATCATGGTTTTCAACCTGATTATGTCTGTAAATAAAGACCCAAGCAACTGAACACACTTGTGAGGGATTTTCTTGATTAGATCATTTGTGGTAAGAAGACCTATCCTATATCTGGGTCATCCTTCTGGTGCTAGCCCACGTAAAAGGGCATGGAAGAAGGAAGCTTTTGCTTTTTGACTCTTTGCCCTCACTGTTGCTGGGTAGTTCATCTATCCTGCTTCTGTGACATTCCATGGCTTGTGATAGAAGCTACTTCTTTGGGATTCCAACATTGATAGAAGACCAGCACCTCTGAGGGACCTGTACACTGCACCAGATTGGGTGGGATGGCTGAGATTTCTAGTTTCATGAACTGAACAATACACAACACCAACACAACTAACTAACTAACACAACACCAAGTCAAGTTAGCAGGGGCACACACACACACACACACACACACATATGTAGTGGGGATTGGGGATGGAGCATGACACAGGAGGAATTAGCAGGGGCGCACACACAC
>JADRCH010000101.1:2000992-2051525 GCA_019843965.1 Rhynchomys soricoides | reverse complement strand
TGGATGGCTGCATGAGTGGCTGGATGGCTGCATGAGTGGCTGGATGGATGCATGAGTGGCTGGATGGCTGCATGAGTGGCTAACCAGATTTATATGAGTATCTTAGACAAGGTCAGAAATTCACTTGTTAGAACAGGAGCAGCATGAGAGAGAAGTCAAACTTCTACCTCTACTCCACATTGTAGATGAAGGATGCACTGACCGCAAACCATAAGACAGGTATCTGTGTAGAGGGCTTGAAGAGACAATCCAACCTCTGTGAAAATTCCTCCTTACTCCAGGTCTGAGCACGCCTGCCTTATGATCACAATCAGGTCTGTTCCCTCTGCTTGCTTCCCTGTATCAGCAGGAAAATGGTACAGTCTTCCTCATGAGGGTGCGATGAAGGTTAAATAAAGGCAGAGCTGGGCAGCAGGCTACCCCCTACATATTAACATCAGCACCAATTTCTTAGCTCACTTAGCCTTGACCAAGTACTCATCATTTCTCCTTCTCTGAGCCAGGTAAGTTTCAGAAAACTATTTGTTTCAAACCTACATGTGCTGATTTCCCCATATTCTTCTAGTTTACACTACTATCACACAGTAAGACAATCCCTTTAAAATCATTGACACTATCTTTGGAAAGCCCCATGGTCTACTACATAAAAGGGAATCATCATTGGTCTCCCTACCCCTGAAGTCCTTGCATCCTTCTTGTCATGACCACCAGAGGCCAAGGGCAAGTTTTCTTCTTGCTCTTCTCCTCTGCATCAATGGCAAACAACCACCCAACCCTTCTTCTTAGGAGGGGTCTTTATTTTCTAGTTCTCTTAGTCTAGAATGTTCCTTGGAGTTGCTAGGGAACATGCGGTTTCCTCTGGTCATTTTTGTTTCCATGCCCTTTGCTTTACAGCCGTTTGACTGCCATTCTGATGATACCATCCAATCAGCTTCCTCTTACACCGTCCTTCCCACCCTACATTCCTCCATTCATTTTCTTTTGTCCGGTGTGACCTTTGTCTTCTTGGCAATATCTCACCTTTCAAGCCGTCGTCTCTCCAGCGGGGCCTCCAGTGATCTTTCCTGTTCCCTCAAGCCGTTCCAGTACAAATTAATTGCTTCCTCTTTTATAAATCCCCAGTATTTTATATACTTCTCAATTTATTCAAAACATTCTTTCTATTACAGTTGTGTATGAAATGTCTCTCTTGCCTAATGTCTTGTTTATCTTTGGGTGACCCATTGTACCTAGCAGAATATCTGTGTGTCATTTAACTGTTTTAGACCTTCTGTTCTTCCTTTAAAAAGGAAGTACGTTAAAATATACAGAGTTAAAATACAGTAGGCTTTCAATCCAGGCCTGGTGGCATTGGGCAAGTTGATGGCCAGCTTGGGCTATGGAGTAAGTTGAAGGCTAGCCTGGGAAACAGTAAGATTTTTCCAAAAAAATGTTCAGGGATTCTGAGAAACGAAGGGGACCTCCAGAAACCTCAGCCTGGGAAGTGACCGTAGTAGTCAAAAGTTAAGGTGATAATTATTAAAGAAAATAATACATCTCAAGCTATGGTTGGGGGGCAGGCTTTAAATATTAAATGCAGAGAGACTGAAATGGGGCGGGAGGGAAGTTGCCATATATTAAACCAAAGAGTTAAGGGAGTATTTTTGAGGAGAAGAAAGACAACTATAAATGGCTGCTGAGTTTGCAAACACTGACAACTAAGTTCTACTCAAACCTATTCTCCTGAGTCTTACTGAACTTGAAGGAGTTAAAAATTCTATATTGACTAATGCTTAAAATGGAGCCATTCCTCAACACATCCATATTCTCAGCATTGTTTAAGAATATCCATTAAAAAGCTGGGCAGTGGTGGCACACACCTTTAATCCCAGCACTTGGGAGGCAGAGGCAGGTGGATTTCTGAGTTCGAGGCCAGCCTGGTCTACAGAGTGAGTTCTAGGACAGCCAGGGCTACACAGAGAAACCCTGTCTGGAAAAAAAAAACAAAAAAGTCCATTAAAATAAGCACATTCTGCTGGAGTGTTTTGAATTCAGTTTTTTACCACTATTTACCACATTCTCCTCAGACAGCTGGGACAATCCTCTCCTGGAAACAACCTTCTTCCCCAGACACTGTGCTGTGATTTATGGAGATCCAACTCCATTTGTGCCTACATAGTGCTCATTGACTATTTTCTCCAGACTCATTGCCCAGAATTATTTATTCAGAGAAATCACTACGAACTTCATATTTATGACACTACAAAATCTTTCTCATCAAACTGCTGAGGACTTGAATTCTTATTTTGTTGTAAGGAAACAGGCCAATTGTGCAATCCTCATGTTATCCTTCAATCACATGAGAATTTCACATGGTTTACCTCCATTCTCTATAAGCACTCTGAAACTGTAATCACACATAAAAGGAGAAAAGCCCTGTAAAAATTACGTTAAATGTTCTTATGTGAGTACAATTACCTCATGCTTTGGCAACTCTATGAAACAGAACAAAATAAGCATCGTTTTCTCACAATAAAATGCACGCAGGCAAGTATCAAGCATACAATTTTACACAACCAGGTAAATATCTCAAGTCTGGGAGGCTTTATGCTTTCTCACAATAAAATGCAAGCATGCAAGCATCAAGCATAAGATTTTTGCACAACCAAACATGTCTCAACAATGGGAAGCTTCATCAAAGTGGTATTTTAATCCTTAACTGTACATCTGTTTTGAATACCTGAGACTTGATTAAATTGCAGGCATCATCCCTTCTGTCAGTGAGAACTATGTCCACTGCCAAGGGGAGAGGGCCATGATGATGATATTAGGGCAGAGTGGACACAAGATGTAAGTATGAAAGAAGCCCTGGTTATCCTGCCATGCTGGTAAACTAGAAGAACAATGTTCAAAATACCACCATGATGAGAGAGTTCTCCCAAGCTCAAAGGAGACTGGGGCCTGGAGCTCATGTAAGTTTTGATCCTCTGCTTGAGCACTTTTCCTTTCTCTAAGCAGAACAAAATAAATTATGAAGTATGATCACTCAGAGCAAACTCAAAGAGTCCACTGCCCCTTCCCGAGGTTGTGATTAGATTGGGATTGTATATTTTAAATTAAATCTTAAATTAAATTTCAGTTAATAAATGAATTAATGAATTGCATGATGACATCTATTTATCTATCTATCTATCTATCTATCTATCTATCTATCTACTTACCTACCTATGCTCTTTCTTTTCCCCCATCCCTTCTTCTGCTATACCTCTTCTTGATCTCCTTGTCACATTCATGCACACACACACACACACACACACACACACACACGCACACACTTCCTTTGAGAGAAAATATACAGTAACTGTCTTTCTACAGAATCTGGTTTATGTGGTTTAATTCAGACAACATGGTGATTTCTAGTTGTATCCATTTTCCTGTGCATATCATAATTTTATTCCTGTTTATTACAGATTAAAATTCCATGGTGTACATTTACATTTTCTTTATCCATTCATCTGTAATTTATTTTTAATCTGATGCTGTTGGTTGACTCTCTAGCTTGGCATACACTAGGCAAAGAACTATGCTTTATCTCCAGCACTTGGTTCACCTGCTAATGATGGCTCCATCTATAGGTTAGCTGTTATGAATAGTATTGTATAATTATTTATGAGCTCATCTACAGTTTAAGTGCATTTTCTAATTATAAATTCTTTTACACATTATTTTTAAATTTCAGAGCTACTTAGCAGCAGTTAATTATGCTTAAAGTAAACATATGAAAATTTACAAGCCCTTCTACTAGTTGATAATCACACCAGGAGGATTATTTTGGCTATTTCCCTACTTACTCCCTCTGTCTACTATTATACAAATTTTACTGTCAACATTATGCATATTCAATAATCACAAACAGGCAAAGTGTGCAATGGCTGAGCAGAAGAACACTTGCCTTGTGTGTGTGTGTGTACATCAGGTTTGTGCTCCTAAGTGTCTATCCTGACATATGCACACTGATTTTTACCAATATCTAGTAATCTACCATGCCCCTGTAAAAGACATGGTGACTGTTCTCTCCTGAACTTCTCAGTACTGATAGCACAATTCTGTGTTCTTCTACATATGCCTAATCTACTCCAAGTACAAAGACCTAATCAACTAACACCCTTTCATTCCACTGATGGCTAACAAGGTCCTCCTCTGCCACGCATGTGGCCAGCACTATGGGTCCTTCCACATGCATTCTTTGGTTGGTGGTCCAGTCTCTGGGAGCTCCAGGGGGTCTGGCCTGTTGACATTGTTGCTCCCTCCATGGGGCTACAAACCCCCTCAGCTCCTTCAGTCCCTTCTCCAACTCCTCCATCTGGGACCCCACGCTCAGTCCAATGGTTGGCTGTGGTGTTGGATGCCCCAGTGTAGAGGAATGCAAGGGAGGGAAGACAGGAGTGAGTGGGCGGGTGGGGGAGCATCCTCATAGAGGTAGGGGGAGGGGAATGGGATAGGGGGTTTCCAAAGGGGAAAACATTTGAAATGTATGTAAAGTATATATCCAAAAACAAAACAAATCAAAGACCGAGGCAATAATAGTATGGAGTGACTATCAACCAAATCAAAGACTTACACAATAGTAATATGTAGTGACTATAATGGATAATTAAATCTAGAATAATCAAAATGTAAAGAAAATTTAATAATTTATAGCCTTTCCTGATACATTTTAGTAGTATGTTTATGGACTGCATTCTCTACTATTCTAAAACAGATGACAAATAGTTAAATGTATACAGTATGATTCTTTTGTTCTTCTTTGACACTATTTCAGTTTCTTCCATCATTACCATTGAATAGTTCCAGTATCCCAGGTCCTATGCTACACAGTAAGAATACGCAGCGGATATCACACATTGACCGTAGTGTCAATGAGGCATTATCTTCAGGAACAGAATGCATTCCAATAGTATTTTACCTTCCTGCAATTTCATCTACATTTTCATATAAAAGATCACTGCGGAAGATGCAGAGGAAAGGTGAGCATTGTTAGATTTTTAGAAGTGCTGACAGATAGGTATCAGAGGAGAGCTAACATCATAGCCTGACTATGGAGGGTGGTACAGACGTTCCAATGCTCAGGACAACAACTCAAAACTGTAATATAAGAGGCCTTCATCTAGAGGACGTCAGTGGTGTTGTTAGTGAACCCCCAGTGTATGGAGTGTGCCTCCTCAGTCCCTATCTGCACTCACTGAGCTTAGCCTGAAAGTATCTGTGCTACACATAGCAGGGATTCTACTGCAAGACATTCACAAACAAAACATGGATCCACGACCAAGTTACCCAACTCCTTAGAAGGTCTAGTGACCGAAGGCATTGGATTGCTTATGAAACGATCTTTGCTTCCATAGTCTCTAAGCTATCTTCATCTGGTTTTACTTTATTCTTGGATAACTCATTCAAAATTTGAGCATTTCTTTTCTTTAGCAACACAGGAATTCCTCAGCTGGCTGTAGAACCGTATTAGCACTGGGGCTAGGTAAAGAGCTTAGCTGGGTTGGTAAAGCGTTTGCTTTGAAAAGACAAGAACCCGAGTTAAATGTCTACCACCCTCTCCCACACACATATATGGCCTGCGTGTTTATAATCACAGGGCTTAGAAAGTAGGTGCAAGTGAATCCCTAGGGTTTCCTGGACAGGCAGCCTGTCTAAACATCAAGTTCCAGATCAGTGACAGACCCTGTCTCAATAAAAAGTTAGGTGGTTGCTAGGGAACCAAACACAAAGTTATTCTCTAGCTTAATACGCACAGACACAGACACTAAGGGGGGGGCAGAAATAGACAGTTACAGAGAGACAGAGACAGAGAAAGAGAGATAGAGGGACAGAAATCTATCAGTGCTGAGAAGTGGTACTCAGAAAATCAATTGTTTTTCTCAGACCACATGGCTCCTCAACAGCCATAGGCCTTGTTACAAAGGATTCGGATGTTCAAATGATAAAACACAGGTCTTTTGAAGTGTTTAGAGATTGTGAAACTTTCTAAGTATCCCAAGTGGGATACACAGATTCTATCAAGTTCACAATAAGCACAGAATTCACAGCTACTCTGCAGTGCAAGGATGATCTATACAGCATGAGAAGTGTCCATGTGTCAAAGAAATGGACTCTGCCAAATAAAGCAGGAAGCTCTCAGATGGACAAGCCTGCTCATACTTAGCTGTTCAGGGGGAATCTCATCCTTTATTAGTTATTTGATTAAGTGTAACTCTTACTTTCAGCCTGGACATGAATTTTAAATCAAACACTGATGTAACCCCAATCATGGGAATTGTCACTCTGGCAGATAAGGAATGTTCTTTATCTTAGTGCTTTAGTTATGGTTTCTGTGAGGAAACAGTTCTTAACCATCTAGAAAACATCGTAGGTTAGAAATAAATGTGCCTCACGGGCTAAGCAAGGAGAGATCATTCACTAGAGAACATTAGCTCATTTCATTATCTTTTAAAATTTTAATGTGATTGTGGCTGAGAGAAGTAGAGTGAGCATGACATCATTCACAGACCCTACGGTCTATAGTTATAGCACCCATTTCCATTATGTGTGGTGGTCAGCGTGAGGGTCATTTGTTCCTCATATCTGTCACCCCAGTAAAGATCAGAGTCACCTACCAGACAAATCATTAGCAACATAATAAGGTCTTAAAAATTCACATCTATAATTCAGAAGCCTTAAAACTAGATAAGGTTGTTTGTTCTTTTAGGAATGGCTAGCAGATCCTACCCAGGGCCTCCAGTGTTATGTTCTGATTCAGATTCCCTGAGTTGAACCACTGTCCTCTGGCTGCTTGTCTCCATATGCCAGATTCTCTCTTCCTCCTCTCAGCAGCATACCCTTACCCAGCAAGGAGAGCTCACCAGGTCCCCATCTCCTGAACCCTCCCACATTAACAGAGCAGCAGATTGTTACTGTGTGAACACTGCAAAGCTCCTGAAACATAAACGTTTTGGAAGGAGTTTTAAATTTTAATTTTCATTAACCCTTCCTTAGGTCATAAACACTGAAAGAAACAAGAAACAAAGAGAGAGAAAAGATGGGATCAGGAGTAGGCAGAGCTCAATATCTATTGCGTGAATGAAAGCATGCAGAGAAATCTTGATACTAAAGAGAGACAGGAGATGTGGTTTAGGAAGTTATATTTGAATATTATGATCTAAGGATACATAATATATTAAAATGAATCTGACTTTCTCCCTTTAGTTTTGATGACTAAAGAAAACTCAATCTTCTGCTTAAATTAGATTTTTAAATGATGCCACAATCATTTTGATTTTTATAAATTGCTCTATCTTGCTGGTTTTGCATCACTGTTTTGTCTGCTGAATATGAAAGCTAACTTTTTGAATTGGGAATGCAACTTAGTGCAGTGACAGGCTTAACATGCACAGGTCCTAAGTTCAAATCCTCATGCTATTAAAAGAGGCCTTTACTTTTCAAAGGCAAAGGAGTAGATGTGCTAGTTTATGACTATGTTTATGGTATAGCATATAGCATGGTATAGTATAGTTTATGGTATAGCATGGGATCAGTGTGAACCCAAACATTTTTTCAAAAACTTTGCTGATGATCATCTGCATAAGGATTTCTTCCTATCTGTATGACACTGCAGACTAGCAACAGCTCCCTAGCATCTAATTCAATACAACTTGATGCACATGAAGCCCACTTTGGATCTCTATACATCCAAATGAATATAGAATATGAACTCACTTTTAAATCTATTATATCAAATTAGCAGGAATGGAGAACAGGTGATTTCATGCCCCCAAGAAGTTGTCAACAAATACCAAGACATCCCCAGAACTTTCTCCAGAGATAAGAATACAGGTGCAGAGGAGGAGACTAGGTAATTCCTCTTTGTAGGCGGGTGGGATTCTGCATTTGCATCTCATACCCTTTTCTGTTTGGCTTCTAGCCCCAACCTGATAGTCAGTATATTTAAACACTCTAAAAGTAACATGCTTTGTAACTTCTCTCCTCTGCCATATCTTCCAGGACAATAGATGGTTACATATAGCAGAGCAGGCTGAGCATCTGGGAAAGGTTCCACAGAGGCAGTTGCTGGGATGTTGTTACTAGTCACAGGTACTCTTCTTCAATATTTGAACAAACACATACCCTAAGCAGAAGACACCCAAGTATTAGAAGGCAACATATCTTGGTGCAATAGTATGGAAATTTATTCATGATTACAGTACAGTTAGTTAAGTAACATTTTAAGACCTTTAAAATAGGATAAGAGAACCACAGTCAACTCGATTCTATCAACGGTTATTGGAAAGTCACTCTCCACCTCTTTGAACCTCTCCGTATCACTTCACAACCATGAAACCAATGAAATCAACCAGCTACTGCACACTCAATGTTAACCTCCACTCTCTCAAGTGCAGAACCTGAAGATTACAGGGACCATCAAACTTCATTCTTCAGAGAGTTGAGTCTGACCTGGAATCTAGAGTTTATTTTTGTTCTGACTTTAGTCCACACAATCGTATTAAGCGACAGGCTTATTTCCTTCTTAGGAAAAATGGACATCGTACCACATACCTCTACTGACCCTTACTAATTCCATCATTTGGCATGCGTGTCATAGCCACAGACATTTTAATTGCTCTTTCATAGCTTTTAAAAATCTTTTCCCCTGAAAAGAAAATCAATCAAGTCTATTTGATCTTCCGCGGGGGAACTGATAGAAGGAAAAACCATGAGGTGATCTTTATCGACCTTGTAAATTTATTTTATGGAGAAAATGAAGTAGGCTGCATAGATTTATTCTATAAATTAATTTTGCTTCCAGTGTACTCTAGAGCACTTTAAAGGAATAGTATGAAGCTATTAATATTTTATGAGCAAGTGGATAAGTGAATGAATTTCATTAGACTTTTCAATATATAAGGATTTTGAAGATCCTCTTCTGTCATCTTCAGGGAAAGGACTCTGCCACCACCATAGACTGTCATATGAATCAGAGGCAGGATAAATTTGGAAGAAACTAGAGGTAGGAGGAATGTAAAGACATTAGGATTTACAATATAATGTGAATATCTTGAAAACCTTCTTATGTTTAAGTATTGAATATCATAAGCAATCAAGACATCCCTAACCATTAGTTTTTCCTGTTCTAAAGACCTGTAACTTAGAGTAAGATTAGCTACTACAGACAAATCAGTGTCCAGGCACAATTCTAATATGAAAAGCATAAACAGAAAATGAAAATAAAACAACCAAGATAATCTTTAATTAAGCTGTTATAGAAATACACACATATATATGTGGCATGAGCATGCACATGTGTATACACACACACACACACACACACACGTATATACACACACTAGTGGAGACTAGTGATTTCAATCATAGAAATTGCTTCTCCTAAAACTGTTTTAATAGCTTATCTAATTTTCTGTATCAATGTTTTCCTACAATTCACATGGGTGTGATTTTCCTATGAATGCTTTGAACAATGAATGAAAATGCATCTATTGATCACGTGAAAATTAGGTATTGGTGTAGATTTGTGTGTTTTATTATTGGCTCCTAAGCTTTCCTTTGGAATAAAGGCAGTGCTCATTTCTGGATTTTTGGCATGTCTAACTAATCTTTGGCTTATGTAAAACTATGAGATTTTATCTTCAAGCCTGCCAACATAGGCTTAAATTGTACATTTATTCCTACCTGGCGTAGATATATAAATTAGGTTATAAAAGTTTATGAAACTCACAGGTGTATTTTTGGCATATACTTAATCCAGGACTAAATTTTAAAGCATAACACTGTAGATTTCTCTTATTTTTAAACATAGTGCAAAAATATTTTGATTTACAGTTTCCAAATCCAATGATTTTACACAATTTCAGAAATGCCAAAATGAAGATAGGTAGAAATTCCTGACAAAAGGAAGTAGGTAAGTGAATGAAGAGAGAGCACAGGGTGCCAAGCTAACTACATAAGCCTCACAGATATGAGAAACCAATCCACTGACCCCAGTGCAAAAGAACAAAGCAATGAGATTTTGTGTCATACATATGAGCTCTATAGTGTGAAGTTCTGGGCAGAGTAAAGCACATTTGTATACTTTGCTTAGCAACCACATTCTGGTCTCATGGCATATACAAGAATGACTGTGTGTGACTAAGAGATCACAGCTGACCTTTTCTGGTCTAACATGTAGTAGGATCTAAGCCATCTGGTAGAAATACATCATAGACAATGGCCTCACAAACAAATATTAAAGTAATCATGATGGCTAGAAACATCCATTGTTTGTCATCTTAAACTTTGAACTTGGGGAAAATGCACTGGTGTGTGTGTGTGTGCACATGCATGCCATGCTATAGCATGTAAGTCATTGGTTTTGTGCATTGATGTGTGTTGATGTGTGTGTGCATGCACACACGTACCATGCTATAGTATTTGTTTATAGGTCATTGGTGTTGATTCTCTCTATCTTTTATTGAAACAGGATTTTTTTGTACTTCAGGCTAGCTGGTCTGCAGCTTCCAGAGTGTCTCCTGTTTCAAACTTCTGTCTCATAGTAAGAGCACTGCAATTTGAGAGATGTGCTAAAATTTCTGGGTTTTCTGGGTTTTGGAGATTTGAATTTAGGTCTTCACATTTGCACAGCAAGTAGTTTAGCCACTGAACCATCTCTCTATGCAGAATAATGTTTTTGAGGTAATATTATTAACTTTCACTTTATAAGAGGCTATCACTCTACTCTAGGTAGGCTTAAAGAGCAAAACCCCTAGGTTCACTCAACCAAGCACTAGTTAAGCATATAAAAAGGTGGTGAAATCAGAATTATATTCACCCAAAGGCAAGCACAAGAACCAGAAATCTCAGCTGTACCTGAAATTGCATTGTTTCACCACAAAGCTTGCTGTTGGATACAGAGCATGGCTGAAAGAAATTAAAATTTTGGAGGAAATAACTATATATTCAGCATGGAAAGATCAGGAATACAAAGAATCCATAAGAATGTTTAATGAAAAACATAAACCCAAGGAAATATCTAAGAACAGAACAACCACTAAGACTATTTTTCATCTTCTAGATGAGCTGAAGACTCACTAAGAATGAGGAATAAAAATTTTTAAAAAATGGTGTCTAGATAACAAAACTTATCAACTTGACAAGGTCTAGAATCATCTGAAAGAACACAGTCACTGAAGGATTCCTAGATTAGACTAGGCTGTGGGTATGTCTGTGGAGGTTATCTTGATTATTAATGGATGTGGGAGGGTCCATCCCACCATGGATGGCACCATTCTGTTGGAAAGTGGTCCTGGGCTGTACGAGAGTACTAGCTGAGCATGAACCTGTAACAATAACTCAGAGTGGGCCAGAAAACAGTGTTCCTCTATGGTTTATTCTTCAAGATCCTGTTTGAGTTCCTGCTCTGACTTACCTCAATAATGAACTGTGACCCAGAAGTGTAAGGCAAATAAATCACTTCCTCTCCTAAGGTGCTTTGGTCATAGTATTTTTTCCAGTAACAGAGATCAAAATAGAACAAATGGGTATTATGGAAAGCTAACAAGGAAACATTCTCTCTCTCTCTCTCTCTCTCTCTCTCTCTCTCTCTTCCTCCTTCCTTCCCTCCCTCCTCTTTTCTCTCTGTCACACACAAATAGACAGACAGACAGACTCACACATGGAGGGGGAAGACGCTTTGAAGTGTGAGAGTCTACAAAGTGTATCAAACCGATAAAAACCTTCACGCTGACAAGCTAAGTAAGCTTCTTATTCTAGTTGTTCACTTGGTGATGCTGCTTGGTTAATGAAGAGATAGAGAAACTGCTACTTTTACAAACCCTTTGGTGAGATCTCAAGCAGGTGCAATAAAAACTTCCCTCTCAAGCATCCTCATGAGGAACTTCACTGGCATCTAGCTGTAGTCTTTTGTTAACTCCACTGGTGCACATGGAGTGTGTGCTGTGTGGTTTCTGCTCTGCACACACTTTGCTCATACTCATTGTTATGTTCTGACATTTAAAAAAAGAAAGATGGCCCCTGTTAAAATGCCCCCAATGTGCTGATTCCTGCCTCATTGTCCTTCTATAACCAGGTATGTTTTGCATCCCAGATCTGTGCTTCCAAATATGACAGACAAAAGCTTGTCTCATGAATCCTGTATTCACAATAACTTACTATGGTTTTGGAATCAGAGAACCCTGAGCTCATGCTCTCATGTCTATGATGATCACAGCCTAAGAGCCCGCATAAAAGCAAAGCATAACCAGTCCCTTTCTTCTATAGACCACGATTATAGGGACTCACATTGAAGACCCATATCTTCTTACAAACCATTCAGGGTACTTGATGGATAGCCTGGATTGTGAATGAGGGAAGAACACCAAATGTGAGGAGGATCTATTGCTTGTTGTGGCAAACCACCTGCCCTCTTTTAAGGTCTAAAACTGGAATGGTGCCACTGCATTTTACTACCACCTGTCAATAACCTAAATCTACCATCTACCTCTCTTTCCATTTTTTCAAACACAGATTCCCAAACATTTTGTAAATATTCTAAAATTTTATATTTTCCTAATTTGGTCTCACCTCTTTCATCATTCATTCATTCATTCATTCATTCATGTCTTCTGGCCTCTCCCATGGCTTCCTCCAACCCATTTCTCAGCTTGAATTTAAAGGCGAGACAACCATCCATCTACCTATACAATCAACAAAAGTGTTGTGTTCCTCATTCCTTTTTCAGCACTTCTTAGGAGGTATTTACATTTGGTGGGTGTGATGGTTTGTATATGCTTGGCCTAGGGAGTGGCACTATTAGAAGGTATGGCTTTGTTGGAGTAGGTGTCACTGTGGGTGTGGGCTTAAGACCCTCATCCTAGATTCCTGGAAGGCAGTATTCTGCTAGCAGCCTTCAGATGAAGATGTAGAACTCTCAGCTCCTCCTGCACCATGCCTGCCTGGATGCTGCCATGTTCCTGCCTTGATGATAATGGACTGAACCTCTGAACCTGTAAGCCAATTAAATGTTGTCCTTATAAGAGTTGCCATGGTCATGGTGTCTGTTCACAACAGTAAAACCATAACTAAGACAGTGGGTATACAGTTTAAAAACACATTGTGTCTATTCCAAAACACGGGCTGCAATTTTCATTGGTACTCCTTACCTACAAGGATGTGAATATTTTTAGTGAAAATGAAAAAAAAGAAAAAGAAAAAAGAAAGAAAGAAAAAAAGACAATTGTAAAGTGTGGATGAAAACAAAAGAACTGCATACATATCTAAATATTGACCAGAAAAATGAGGAAGAAATACAGTTTGTGTGGAGTTTCACTTCCAAGGGATTTCCTAGATACAGACGTGTGTTTCTATCATTCTTTACTTCATTTAGTCACAGCTACATTCCTGTGACTTTCACTTGGATATTTCCAACTTGTAGATAAGAAACCAAAGAGTAAACATTTATCTTTGTAATTATGGTCCCATAGGTTCTTCACCCTCCCCAAATAGTGTCATTAGCTGGGATACAGGTGAAGAACAAGTAGGATTCATTCACCTCTGTTAGCTACAAACATTAACACCTAGAATTTCTTTAAAAACCACTGTATTATTTAATGTTTAAATTGTGTATGTGTATGCACGTGAATCTGTCTGTCTGTCTGCCTCCCTGCCTCTCTGCCTGTGTAAGTGTGGGTTTCATTCATGAATACAGGTATAAGAATACTGTGTACATTGGAGCTGAAGTGAGTTACAGGTGGATGTGAGCTGTCTAGTGTAAGTGCTGGAAACTGAACTCGTGTCCTGTGCAAGAACAATACATGGTTTTAATCATGGAACAATCTCTCTAGCTCCTTGTACCCTAAATTTCTGACTATTAAAACACATCCCTTTCCTAACATATTTTTCCTTACACTCTAGAGAGGAAATTCTATTTTATATAATCTTTATATAGTGATATGACTTGGATATGTAATGTCCCCAATAGGATCATGTGATTAAAGACTTGTTTCCCAGCTAATGGCACAGTTTAGGGAGGGAGAGAACCAGTGGGATCATGCCCTCACTAACAGAAGTGAGTGACAAGGGGAGAGCCTTGCAGGTAATATTTATTTACGCTTTGGCCTATGTTCCCAACTTCCTGATCCTTCAGGATGTGAACAAGCCATCCTCTAAACTTCTGTTGCCATATTTGCCTCCCAGCTGCCTTTCTTCTCCCTCTGTGATGGATTATCTCTCTTGCAATGACAACTAGAATGAACCCTCCTCAAGTTGCTTCCATCAGGTACTTTGTCACAACGAATAGGAGAGTAACCAATGCAAACACTGTAGATGTTCTTCGCTCAAGCAACTGTTCTATGTTGCTGTTGATTTCATGTCAAAGTGCCTCATAAGATCTTATGATCTTATATGAACTTTATCTTTGTAATTGCATAAAATAAAACTGCTATGAGACAGATGTGGCAGTGCACACCTTTAATCCCAGCACTTGGGAGGTAGAGGCGTGTGGATATCTATCTGTGAGTTTGAGGCCATCCTAGTCTTCTTCTTAGTGAGTTTCAGGACACTAAAGGCTGCATAATGAGATTCTATCTCAAAAACAAAGAACAGATGAATAAACAACAGCAACAAAGCCCCAGAACTGTGAGGGTTGGCATAGGAAAACTTCAAACTACATATTTCCCCATGCTTGTTCTGACAAGACAAAATGAAATAAGAAAATGATGAGAAAGGAAGTAAATGGAAAGACTATTGATGCTTTAGAAACTTTCCCAAGATTGGCCAAGTCACTTGCTTAGGATTCAAGGTTCTATGACTTTAAATGACTTCATACAATAAAACTCCTCCTGACTCAGTCAAAGCTTGACACAGCAGAAAGACTGTGAGAGCTCAGAGGTTATTATCTTAGAATTGTTAAATTAACAACTCACAGTTACCCATACATTTGTGCCCTGAATGCATTCAAGTTATTGACTACCAGTGTAAAGTTTGGTAAATGGAATAAATAAAACACTGATATCAGTACACCAGAGGACTTACACTAAAACATACACAGACTTAAACTTTATTTGTCTTAAGAAGTAGAATAATCTTAGAATGAGAAAAAACTGCAGGGGATGGCAGACCTCCCTCAGTTTTCACAATATCTAATAATGAAAATTTATATGTTCTTGAAGTATACTGTGCAGATACTATTGGGGAAAAATCACCTCACATAGCTCAGTAGCTCTCAATTCTGAATCAAGATACCCTCTGGAATCTTCCAAATTTCCCATGATATATGAATTTGAGCCAAAAGATCTAAACTTGTTGTAAGTTCTACAAGACACTTGAGACCTCACAAAGAAGTGTGTATCTTTAGTATGGTTTGTGAGGTCTCCTACAACCATGGTGGTTTCTGCTAAGACATAAGAAAACAAGAATGCAGAAAGCCTTAGAGTCTTATCTTTAAGGAAGGTAAATGGTTGGTTCCAGTAAAGCATGGAACTGTCAAGATTGAGAGAAAGAAGCTGAACAATGGAGTGATAGAGAAGGGATTCATAAACTAGGCAGATCCAAGGAGAAATCTCAAAGCTCCATGTTAGAGAAGCAGCCTTATTCTCTTTTGGTTGTAGCTTTGAACCTCATTAGAACTTGACCATTATGTGAAGCATTATAGACCCATGGCTGTCTATATCTGTAAATACAATAGTAGAACCTGAAAGTCACTGGCTGTTGAGATTTTACACAGGTCAGGTAAACAATCAGTCTATTACTGAGCCAGCACAAAGGGCCAATGGGAGAAAGATACACAAAAAAGTTGTTTGCTATTGGCCCCTACACATTGTGCTTACTCAATTCAATGGGTCCCTGGATAAGAATTATGTAGAGTGTAGAGAGAAGGCTGAAGGCATTGTGATTTTGATCTTTATGTGGTAATAAACTGGTTCCCTATTGTATCATCATGGGCTCAGATAGTACTTAACATTTTTTGTGGAATGCTTGCATATAGGAACAAAGCAGACCATTGAATCCCTAGACTGAACATTTTGATTATGTACATTCCCATCTCCCTCGTTTTACAATTATCTTTCAGAATAGGTTTTTATTGTGATTTTTTTGACAGTGATAAGCAGACTGCATTGAAAAGACCCTTTCAAAGCTGGAAAATCAACAAAGTTAATCAAGTTACATAAACTTCATTGACACTGCCACTTGGATGGCAGACAGAAGGAAAAACTGTCTTCATAAAGAGGCACATGGAGCATGGACACATTGCTCAGCTGACAAAGTGCATACCACAGATGCACGTGAACCCATTTTTGATCCTCAGCACTCGGATAAACCTGGAAACTGTGGAACATACTCACAATCTCATGCCCAGCATGAGGGAGCTGGAGACCAGCAGGTTCCAGGGGCATGCCAGACTACTAGCCTTGCCAAACTGATGGACTCAAGATTCACTAAGAGACTATCTAAAAACTTAAGGTATCACGCTACAGAGGAAGACACCAAGTCTCAACCTCTGTACCTCTGTCTTCTGTGTGCATGCACAATATACCGAAGGCTGGGGTATTGCTTAAGCTACTTCAAAGTCCAGGAATTTCAATTTCATATTTTTCTCCATTCACATAGTTTTTGCCTGTTTTTTCTTTTGATAATAGCATATGAGCACGCTCTTTCCCTCCCCCCTCTCTTTCATATCAAGGAAAGAAAGCTCTCTCCTCTACCACCTTACCAATAATCAGGTACTGTATTAATCATGTGATGTTAATTGTTTGGATTTAAACCTAAGGGGAATGTCTCCAATCAAAGCCAACAGAAATGAATCATCAAACCTAAGCTACCATTTAGTAAAATTCAGTTGGTATCCAAAGGCAAGGAATTTGCCAGTTATGCTCTCTCCAATAATATTTTATTTTTAAAATAGATTCTGAAATTCAAATGAAGGTCAATTTCTCCACTGTCCTCAATTCTATTCCTGAATAGCTTCCTTCATCTCTCTCAGCAGCTGGTCAGTAAAGAAGCTGAGTGGAAAGCAGATTCCCATCTAGGATACTTTAACTTCCTTAGTTCCCATCTGCTTGAAGGGTCCATCTCAGACAAATTGAAGTCTACCTGCTTGCTTTATATCAACAACTATTATTTATATGGAATTAATCAGGACAAATTTTCATAATGAACAATACTATTTTCAAAACAAAGAAAGAGCAAACATCCTCAATTCACCAGGGGAATCTGCACAGATAAATACTGACATTGTGACTAATGCCACTGTTATTAGAACCATATTCTTAAGTCTAACTTTTAAAATATATTTTTCTTGGTTTTTTTTTAGTGTCTGTATTATCCACATTTTTATTCCGGCCCTAACTTTTCTTAGACAGTAAGTTGTTAGAGTGATACAAGTAGGATTTTAAAAAATAAATATCTATGAAAACATCCTTGAGGTTTCTCCATTAATCCAAAAGCACTGTGGACAAATTATTATTCTACCCAATTATGGTTCAAAACGCTTGCCTGGGAAATAATCCACTAAGTCTCACAACCTGCAGTATTATTTTAAGGACTGAATGCATTATCACAAAAGAAATAACATAGAGCTGTCATGGTCATGGAGAACTGCACAATAACTTTATAAGAGATTTATATATACTTTTGCAAGCATCCCTATTGCTGTGTTTAGTTGTGAATTATTCTTGGTGAATGAATCAAACTTTGTTTTTCTACAACAGTGATATTTTCCTACCAGCTCCATATTCTTTAAGCAGAGCATTCTAACAAACAAACCAGCATTCTTCATATGCATATATATTTCTATCTATCTATCTATCTATCTATCTATCTATCTATATCATATATACATATTCTATTCTTTGAATGACTCTTCAATCTCACTTGTATTTAAAAAGCAATGTGTTACATTAAGCATACTGCCTATGTTAGGCCAGCTTTTTCTAAATGTATCTTATCTGATGTAAAATATTTTGTCCCAGATTTCTTGCTACCTGCTTTGGAACAAACAAACATAAGGGGGAGGTTGATATTTGTTTATAGTCACACTACACAGGCATATTGGGAGGGCTGCAACATGGCAGGCTGTAAACAACATCCACTGCTACAAACACTTACCTCATGTACACACAACCCACTCAGATATTCAAGATTACACAGGTTTATGGAAATGAGAACAAAGCAAGGGATTAACCATCCTTCTAAAACATAGGCAAATTGTGTTACTGAGTATGGAATTTTTCTGTTCACTCCTGTTAAACACAGACATTGGATTGTCACCGAAGCATGTGTTTTCTACGCACATCTAATTGGGAATAGTCAGGAAGCAGAGACCAGACAAATACAGAGCAGCAATGAATCATGTCTATGCCTCAGTTTTCTGCCTCAAGTGTACTCGTAATTCATACAGTGAGGACACGTGTTTTATTCATTTGTCTGATATGTATGAGTGTTTTGCCTGCACATACATCTGTACCACTTACATGCCTGGTACCCATGGAGGCCAGAAGAGGCCTGGGTCACCTGAGACTGAAGTTACAGATGATTGTGAACTGCCAGGTAGGTTCTTAGAACTGAACCCAAGTCCCCTGGAAAAATAGCCAGTGCTCTTAACCATTGAGATATCACTCAAGGCACCTGCTCTTAACAGTACCTCAGGGTTGCTCAAGACACCACCATTAAAGTTGTACAAATAAGGGGGCACCTGGAAAGCCTCAATGTGCAATTTTCTCATCACAAACTTTGGTTTCTGCTAAATAACAACCCTGTATTTGAGTTTATATTATTTTCCTATTGCCTATTTGACTTTATTTTAAAATAAAAGAAATAGATGTCTACTTTTCCTTTTTCACTGTACTTAATATTTTCTACCTTTTAATCTAATTAAAATATAATTAAATCATTTTGCCTTTCTCTACCCCATTCTACCCATCACATGTGTCTAGCTCCATTCCAAATTCTTGGGACCTCTTCTTTTTCAACCATTGTTGTTACATATACATAGAAACAAATAAATATATAAATTCAACTTGTTGAATTGCCTACACACATATGTTTCTAGGGTTGACCACTTGGTATTGGATAATTGACCAGGGGCTCATTCTTGGGGAAGTATTATTCTCTCTCCCTAACAACTGTTAATTGCTTGTAGCTATTAGTAGCACACATAGCACAGGTTAGTCTTGATCTTATTATATTGTCAAAGATAACCTTGAACTTCTGAGTCTCTATCACCTGAGTGCTAAGATTCCACAAATCCGCCACTACATCCAGGGCTTAAGCCTTGCTAGGCAAACTACCAATATTGTTATGTCCTCAACTCTGCCAGTGTGACTAAATACATATGGTTGTTATCATTTGAAAAGACAAATGTGTACAATGACAATCGAAGAGAAATCACCATTTAGTTCTTTATCTTAAAGGATGTGTATACATGTGTGTGTCTTGTCTACGACCAAATTAGCTTCACTTTCAAGTGGCAACTCAATTCACTTGACCTTGAAGTTTTCCACTATGCTTACTAAGTAACCTAGACAAAGGGTTCTCTACATAACCATAGGTACTCACAGCTTTTTGTTCTTTAATTATGTTCAAGGTAACACCATGAGAGTTGATTTAAGCTAGAAAAACTGTCTATGAGGCCATCAATGTACAATTTAAATCTATTGGATTTCTGGAATTTTCTCACCAATATTTTATTGACTTCAGTTTCATAATTATTTCTTCATTACATCAAATGTTAGTATCCCAATTCTCTTGGTATCTACTTATATAATGTGGCCACTTATAGGATCAAAACCCACTACATTATCTAAGATGTTCTTTGGCTACTAATAACACACTTACACCTCCTTGGGTTTGTGGGGGTGATGTCATTCACACAGGATGCATCAATAATTTGCCGAGTCACAAGCCACTTAGAGTCTTCGGGCCTATGGGAGGAAGGAACCATCAAATAGTCTCTCATAACTCCTACAATACAGTCCCCAGCTGGTATGTATCCTGTACCCTTCTATGGCACATGGGGGGCATTTTATTCACCCTGGTCTTGTATCATCCATCTCTCTGATGAAATTTTATGGTATTTCTGGACCTGGCCACAGTGCTCTTAAAATTTTCATAGGGAATGGGATTATTCTCTCAGGATTATCCAGTAAGCCTTCAGTGCATTGAGAAGAACCATCCTTCTTTCCCAGGTTTAATGGACAGCCTTCACTGGACACCAATGGTTTTACCTTATAGGTAATTGTTGGAGTGTAAGGCTTCCTTTTTACAGTGAGACAGAGACCCATAAAATACAGGCACAGGGAAAACAAATGTCCAACTGAGGTAAAGTAAGTTGATGAATATAAAGGTGATACACTTACTAAAAGAAAATGATCATCGGACCCTAGGAAGCCCTTCTTTTTCTTAATTACTAATTATTTAAAGGGATGGGATGCCAATGCCTTCCCCATACTATATGTGTGTTCTAACAGGAAGTCCTGGCATTTAGCTGTAATAATTGTGATTTTCATAGCAACCTAGTACACTGGGCAGCTAACTCCTGCTCAGCAGAGCTATTTATGCACGTTTCTCTCAATCTCCTAAACTAGTGGAAAGACTTTGAAAGCTTGACAGTTGCAACCACAAAAGAATTTTTTAACCATGTTCATTGGCAAATGCTGTGAGGACTTGTTTTCCTTCTAAGAATATCAGTGGCTAATTGTTTCTAGCACACCTGTTCTTTGAACCCACCTGCTCACTCTCTCAAAATTAATATTAATGAGTTAACTATCCCTCAAATTGTGTGTGTGTGTATATGTGCATATGTGTGTATGTATGTGTGCATGTATGTGAGTGTGCATGTGTGTTAGAGCTGTTGGTAAAACCTATGAAAAAGAGGAACATTCTGCTATTGACATCTCCTCTGCAATGCATTCAATAACCTATTTGGCCAATGAACTCATTGGTTCATAGAGAAAGCAACTGTTAAGTGTGAAAAATGGTATACCACTTATACTTCTTGCAATTATGACTATGTAATTACACTGTACATTTTTTATTGTACTCTATAGCAATCGACACTAATCATATTGTCTTATAGAACCATTCCTAAGTGGCAGGTAAAATAAAGAAAATTTATAAACAACAACAAAACATTATCTGAATGGCAACAATGATTGTGTCTAGCGTGTGCTTGCTATGTGTCAAGCTGTATGTGGTTAAACATGTGATTATTTAGGAAACCAGCAGAGACAGATATGATAAATTCCCTTCTCACTCCACCAATAATGAAAGGAGTTTATGAAGAAAATGAACAATGGCAGAGGGGGTTACAGGGAAGAAAATCCCAAGACTTAGCTGTGTGGCAGGCTAGAGAGAAGCCAGCTCTAGTAGGAGCAGGAAGGTAGACTTAGCCCACAGGAAGAGAAGGAGAAGAATTGGAGAGAGAAAAGGAGAAGAAGGGAAGGTAGAGAACATACAGGGGAACAGGTGAGAGGCCATAAGGCACATGTTGATCACCCCAAAAGCAGTATCAAAAGAATGAGTCTAAACAATGAGGCTCATTAATGTCACCAAACCATGTTAGTATAATAATAAAAACATTTACCCAAGTTTTAAGGCTGATTTTCTTCAGGTATAAGAGAGGACATTTATAACAGGGCTAGTGTTCTGTAGTAGGAAAAAAATTCTAAAACCCAAAAGGCAAAAGACAACTTTCTCAGCCTGCTATTTAAAAATATGGACGTAAATAACAACAAACCTACAGCCTGAAGCATTGAAGTGATGCCTCTTGGGACAGGAGGACTGGGACCACAGAGGGCAGATGGGAAGGATAGCTATTATTTTATCCTAAGTCTTGGGAATCATGTAGTACTCTACAGTGTGTCAGGCCCTCACTAACCTTATCAATTAAGATTGCATATGAAAAGATACAAAAGCAATCAGTTAATAGGGCAAACACTAAACATTATTAAGATCAAATACAGTTTATTACACATAGTTTTCTTTTGCAGAGGTTATAGGTTAGACGTGCTAATGTTTGCTGCCCAGGTTACATGTCAAGTAAAACAAACCATTATGAGAAAAGAAAACACACAACATAGTAAGGGGTAGACCCAGGCTCCCTATCCAGATAATGATCAAACACAAACCCAACAGGCCTTATTCATCCGTCTCTAAAAGCTAAGTCACCAACAAGCTTGCCCAGTGCAGAAAGGAGCCAATATACTTTGTTTCTTTCTTGTTCCAAGTCTGATTATGAGCCAAAACTTATATATTAAACACTTAACAACTCCTTGGCAGGCTTGAGGATAGCTCAGTCAGTAAAGTGTGATATCCAGAACCGATGGAAACATGGTGGTGTAATGGAGAGCAGCTTTACACTCACCACCTGCGAAGCATGAACAAAAGGACCCCTGGGGCTCATTCCCCAGCTACCTGAGTCTGTGTGACACATTCTCTGTTAATGAGAGTTCTTGCCTCAAAAAGCAAGGTGCACAGTGTCTTAAACATAACAACAATGATGGTTGTTCATGGGCCTCAATGTCTGTATGCACACATATGGTAATATTCTCAAATGCACATACGTGCTGATGCTCTTGAATACACCACACACACACACACACACACACACACACACACACACACACCACACAGACACGTGCGTGCACGCTCGCCCGCATGCACGCACACACGCACATACACACACAGGCAATACAGAGTCTCTCTCTCTCTCTCTCTCTCTCTCTCTCTCTCTCTCTCTCACTCACTCATAAAACAAGAACAGAGCAATGGAAAACACAATTTTCAAAAACCCAGTGGATATATTTGGGGAATATTTTATATGGATTTTACAGGCAAATTTCCCAGTTGGAACAAAGTAAATTTAAGGACACCCACTGCCTTGAGCTTGAGAAAAGTGGTAATAAGCCAAAAAACAAATGAAATTGTCCTCAATTTTCTTATTTTGTCTCAGAGAAATATAGGAGGTTTTCTGCAGCTTAGAACCATGTGCTGGGGGGTAGGGGCGGGGCACAATGCAGCAGATTAAAACATTTCTTTAGTAAAGGCAGGTACATCTGCTCAGGGGCCAGGTCCGTAAAGCTCAGAAGACCTCAGAAGGTACATGCAAGATAAAGAACAGGGCGCAGAAGGCCATCGCATGTTGTTAGAAGGTCATGGGATATGTACCGAGGCTGGGGACTGAAGTGATGTCTGGTGTGAGGGTTGTGGGTGGACTGTGGGAGGTCAGAAATGCTGGACCCAGGAAATGTCTTCAGCCCCAGTAAATGACTGATACACATCTCCCTCAGGAGTAAAACTGGGGTATTAGTGAACGAAGGACATCTTAAATAAAGCAGTGGCTTCGGGCCCTCTAAGAGGCCACATGTCTTAACTTCAGATGGGGTAGGGGGTGACTACGAAACTAAAATCAACAGGAATAAAAGTGAGACAAATCCACTGAGGAATACTAGACTTCAGGGAACTATAAGATCCAAGTTACAGTTGGAGAACTGAGGATGGAAACAGATAAGACCAAGAAGACCTCACATTCGAAGCACACAGAACATTTTGTCATTGAAAATTGACTTTAAAATTAATACCAGGCATCTCATAATTCTACATCAAACTGCTCTTTGAAATGATAAAAAAGAACACTGAATATTCTAAATTAAGTTGTTTCTGTGTCTAGAACACATATTTTTTTCAAAGGAAAAAACTATTGTTTCTTCTTAGTGTAGTCCTTAATACCAACCCCCAAGTTCAGCAGACCTTTAGGAGAACTGTAAGATCACCGTAAATCTAAACATTACTTGGCCTTGACCTTCCACATTTTCCAGGTAAAATGTCTTTCAGCTTCTTTTTTGTTTCTTTTTTCTTTTCTTTTGGTTTTTTCGAGACAGGGTTTCTCTGTATATCCCTGGTTGTCCTGGAACTCACTCTGTAGACCAATCCACAATTGTATGAAAATGGTTTCTGGTTTGACTTCGAGTCCAGACTAAAGCTTCTCCATAGACCTGTGAGATGGGAACTGCTCACACCCAGCTCGGGTCCTGTAGATCCTTGGGACAGTCTTTGGTACACTTGGGATTGGCATTCCCTAAGTTCTACAGAAACTACAGCCCACAAACTGTCTTCCACTCAATCAACTTCAACTTATATTTTAGCGAAACTGATTGTTCTTGATTTTACCAGATCGACATCCTTTTAGCCAGGTTTATTGGAACCTATTCTTCAAGGCTATTTCTTGCCAGGAAGGAAGAGGCAGCAATTCAACAAATATTTGAGAAGAACAAAAATAAATCATTTTTAGCATGCTTAGAAATACCTCAAGACACAAGAGTTTAGTGTGAAAAACCAGTCAATTTTATAGCTAACCCTTAGTTAATTTAATGTACTTCAGAATAATTGAAACACTAGAAATCCCATTAGCTGGGTTTCTAAATATCCAAGATTCTCCAGAGATATAGAACCGATATCTTGCATATACAATTATCAAATGAGGGCATGCTAGCTTGGCTTACAGGACCCACAAAGGTATCCTCTAGGTTGTTCAGGCATGGAAAGCAGACACCATTTGGTTCAAGAAGTTGGATACCTTGGGACAAAACGGCTCAGTATCACAACTCCAGCTGCTGAGGGTCTAGAAGCCCAGAGCAGAATTGCTGATGTAAGCACAGGTTCAAAGTTGGAGGAACAGAGATTGCTATCCATGGAAATGGCCACAGAAAGATCCACACTTCATCAGCCAGATGCAGCCTGCAGTCCCAGCATGCCAGAGACTGGAAAAGCAAGATTTTGAGTTTCAGACAGGCCTGAATAACATAACGAGACTGTGTTGAAAGGGAGGAGGAAAGTAGGTAAGACGGGAGACACAGGAAGGATGAGGAGCACAAAGCAAAAGCAAAACCAACCCACGCTACCTGCTCATGGCCAGCTGAGCACGAACACACACCCTTGCTTCCTCCTGTTGACATTGGCCATGTCACAGTAGCTTCGCAGCTGCTGATGTCTCAAGGCCATAAGATTCCAAGTCCAGAACCATCCCGGTTCCTTCTTTTCTTCCCCTTCATGTCCTTCAAATTCTCTTACTTTTCTTATAACCCACATAATTTCTGATTGTGAAAACAAGCATTTGTCTGCCCGTTCATTTGTCTTGCGCTGGAAATTTACCCTGAGGCCTCTTCCATCCTAGGCAAGCCCTCTACCAACAAGCTTCATCTCCAGCCCCTCCTTAAAACATCGTTTTTGGTGGGGGGAGGAGAAAGTCAAAATTGGCAGGGCAGACCTTGAATTGCTCTCCTGCCTCAGAATCCAGCGAAGGGGTTACAGACCTGTCTTACGAGGCCCACATTAAGTGAGTGTTTGTGGAAAATGGAATCCCTAAAAAAATAGCAATTAATAAGTAGGGTTTTTCTCTTATGTACATCTAATACAAAAATAAAAACCCAGCATTATTGGACACAAAGATAAGCATATTTGTCAGGTAGCTTGATTGTCCGTTTTCCATAGATACGTAGGACCTGGGTACAATGGAGAGGGCTGTAGAGGGTTGAAGAAGAGGTGAGGAGAGGAGAGGGTTACTTGCTAAGGAATGGCCCCATCCTGAGCCAGACGGCATTCTAAGAACAAAGTTCCTACTGCAGTAGGTGTTTCAGAACAAATTAAAAACAAGTATATGTTTGGTGAGTATAAAGAAGGTGCTGCCAGACAGGAAAGGTACATGAGATTTAGATGAACTGGACTGACTGTGCTGTGAGGTCAGGTGATATCTAGGGACAATGCTGAAGAATTCATTGAAAAGGAGACAAATTGTGCAGCTTCTTAGGAAGAGGACATTCCAAAGCAAGGCTGGTTGTGTAGCCTTCTGGGTAGCATGCTTACCTAGCACACACTGCATAAACTGTATGTGGCTACATTGATGCAGGTCTGTGATCTCAGGATTCAGGAGACAGAGGCAGGATGATCACAAGTTTAAGGCTTGCCTAAGTTACATGAGACACTGTCTCAAACAAACCATAATGATAGGAATGTTCTGAATGGATACAAGAACATGGGAAGATGCACATCAGTAGTAGTGTGCTCTCTGTTCTTGGTAGAGACACAAACCTGCAGAGACTTTTCTCTTATAAGGCAATTGTTGCCCGAATCTGTCTGCCCTGGATCTCCATCTACTTAAACCTTTCTGGTCCTTTAAAATATCCTTCTAGTGAAATCTCTTAAAGGAATCCATTCCTGTTATCCTTCCAAAGTGATTTGGCTCCTATCCCCTGAATCCAAAGCATAACTTGGCTCAGAGAACTCCATTTTACAAGTGAACATATTTGTAGATTATAAACACACATGGAGGGTCAAGATTGTGTCACAAATTGTTTTAGCCCCTGCTGAACTTAGCTGCCTATGACCATCTTCTACAATCTATTCAGGAAGCCAAACAGCAGCATGTGTAATTGGTCGTCAATTCTGAGAAATCTCACGTCAGGACAACACTTCGTTAGAGCTTACTTTGAGCTGGGCACCGCATACTATGGCATCTTCACTGTTCCCAACTGCATGGCAGGTTGCTGTTCCTTGGTTGAAGTAAATATCGGGGGAAAAGGGAGTGTGATGGCTTGTACATGCTTGGCCCAGGGAGTGGCATCATTTGGAGGTGTGGCCTTGTTGGAGTAGGTGTGTCACCATGGGTGTGGGCTTAAGACCTCATCTTAGCTCTTAGCTGCCTGGAAGCCAGTATTCTGCTGGGAGCCTTCAGATAAAGATGTAGAACTCTCAGCTTCTCCTGCACCATGCCTGCCTGGATGCTGCCATGCTCCTGCCTTGATGATAGTGGACTGAAGCTCTGAACCTGTAAGCCAGCCCCGATTAAATGGTGTCCTGATAAGAGTTGCTTTGGTCATGGTGTCTGTAGTTAGTTAGAGATTATGAAAGCATCTGGCATCAGGCTTACAGCATCTGATTTGACTTTTCTCCTGTCACAGGAGAATAATATGGTTGTTTCAGGGATCTTAAAATGTAGCCCACTCCCTAAAACAATTATACAAAATGCCGATTTTACCATAAAAAAGTAAAAGTATACTGATAGTTTTACTGATAGTATATGAATTTGAGAATCCAAGTTTATGTTTAACGGAGTGTCCTAATACCTTCTTCTCCTCCATGAACCAACAGGTCCCCAAATTGTAAACCCAACCCTGGGTGGTGTAAGAGCTGTCACATTTAACACATGGAGCTCACAGAATGTGGTGCACAGCAGCAACCCAAGCCTGTCACTCCTGTGGAACTCAGGTTCATCCTACCAAGTGGCTCCCTTTGAACCTTTCAAAGGCATCCTCTGGTTGGACACGCATGTGTGGATGTCTGCCATCTAGTGGCAGATGCCGGTATGGCCTGTTTAACTTTTCTAAAAAAAAAAGTCAGATGTATTTTCAGATATTTTTAACTTAAGCCCATACTTAAGAGGTATGTGGAAGAGCATAAAGAATAGGAATGGTTGCCCATCCATGTGGACACACTGTCCTAAGGCATCCATGTCTCCTCTGGTCTTGGCACAAAGGAGATTGGGACTGCTCAGAAATCCTTTGTGGATACCAGAGTAGGTTCTGTGTACTTCATGAGAATGTCAATCCCACATGGCTAGCATTTGGCTTTACTCACTTAGTCTCTCATCTAGCACTTAGAACTCCATCTGATATACTTCAGGGACAAATATATCAATGAACAAATGAATGGTCAAGAGGAACACTGGAAAAAGAGCTGACTGTAGATAGCCATTCTCAAGGGCCTTTGCTACCATAGGAGCGTCTAAAAGCAGAATGATGGTTAGTTTCGTTTTATTGAAACTTAACAATATACAGTATACAATATTCAATATGACATTGAATTTGTGGAAAATCAGTTAGTGGATATGATTATTAAAGGTTTCTCTGTTAAAGACAATTATATAATATATAATATAAAATGTCCTGTAACTGATTCCAAAAACAAACTATGTCCATGTTCAGAGTCTTCACATCAACACAACTTCTGTCTATAAGGTAATGACTTACCATTGTTTTTAAAATCCCACTGTTCACATAAGTTATTTTATATGTCCTTTATTTGTCCCTTCTTAGAAACACAATCCTCAAATTTAGTACCATATGCTGACAAGAATATGCTTTGTTGGGTGGAGGACCTAGCTCATAGTTAGAGAACTTGACTAGCATGTGTGAAGCCCTAGGTTCAGTACCTAGCAACACACACACACACACACACACTGTTTATGTCAGCTGCATGACATAACAAAAGCAGCTAATATAAATGTCAAGAATCACCTACATTTGAGGCACTGTTTCTGTTTCATAAGATCCTATGAAAACTGCTAACCATATTTCTAAAAGCGTACATCTTCAGCTACCTCAGGGTGCATCTGATGGAGGAAGATTCCTCTTTCTTCTACACCTAAGACCCATTTTCACTCACCTCACTGTGAGTACATTCCAGTGTGAGTGAGCTCTCCGCTCTTCACAGGCCAGAGACACATTCTAAACGGAATGACTCATTTTACCAAGAGGAAGAGCTAAGCTAATTCACCCTTTGCAAATCCGGCTTCTAACCTACTCAGTGTTTCTCTCTTGTCAATCTGTAAGTCTTAAATTTTATCAGAGCTAGGATCATACATTGTCCATGATGCAGAGGCTCAGATCTGGCCTCTGCTGTGACTGTGACTGGGATTTGGCGTTAGTCTCCAAGTCTCAGTCACCATATGTGGAACCTACCATAACTTGGAGCCCAGTTGCAGAAACTGGGATGGTTAATATTGATTGCCAGCTAGACAGGATTTAAAATCACCTAGGAGACAAACCTATCCGTGAAGGAATTTCTAGATTGGGTCAACTGCATTGGAAAGACTCGCCTAAAACTGGAGTGGCACCAGGCCATGGGCTGAGGCTCTAGACTAAGGAAAAGCAAAAGGAAGCAAACTGGATATTGGCATTTAGCTCTTTGTTTCCTGACCAGCTGCCTCACACACCTGTTACTACGTTCCCACTGTGATGGACTATGTCCCCAGTCTGAGAGCCAAAACAGAATTCACCCTTTCTTAAGTTGACTTTTTCTGGAATTTCATCACAGCAAAGAGGATAAAAACTAATCCAATCCCAATGTTCTGACATGAAGACTTTTTTATTATCACTGGAAACCTTCAGCACAGCAGACTATTTGTGACAGCTGACAATCGATTAAAAACTGACTACTTGAAAGATGCCACCCATTAGAATCAGCCGGCAAGTGGAGCCATTTGAGGGATGATGTCAGAAAAGACCATTTCCTGAACATGTGAGTGCCACCAATGAAATGTATCTCTCCACAGACTAAGCCCCAGACTGGCAAATCTTTGAATCTCAGCTGAAGAAATTCTAGGATGTTCTGTACCCCAGACACTGGGGCCAGTGGGAACAGCTTCCCATTTCCTAAGAAATAAGTTATTTTGCTAATACCAGGGTACCAGAACAACTGCCACACCTCAAATTTTATTTTTCTTTCCCAAAGCAACAATAACAGAAACTCAGTCAGTTTACAGTGGGAGTTTATAATACTTCATTAGGGTTCAGCCTTTGGGCTTTATTCATGAATAAAACACAAGTCTATGATTTCCAAGCATCATTCAATTTAATGAGATTTAACAAGATTATGATCTTGTGTACAGGAAAACACCGTGTGATTGACCTCTAACACATACACACACACACACACATAGAGAGAGAGAGAGAGACAGAGAGAGAGAGAGAGAGAGAGAGAGAGAGAGAGAGAGAGATACTATATACAATCTCTATTAAAGGCTGTATGCTGCAACCATAAAACATAGATACAATTATCTATGTTTTATGGGGCAGTATAGAGAGATCAAAACTAAGCCCACACATTTATAACTAACTGATTATGGACAAAGATCATACAGCAGAGAAAGGGTACCATTCTATTCAGAAAAACTGAATATCCATATACAAAGGAATGTAATTAGACTCTTGTACCATGCCAAATCCCAAACTCAACTCCAAATACATTAAAACCTTACATATGAGACCTATAGCACACTATTCGAAGAAAACAGAAAGGGAAAGCTTCATAACATTAGTTTTGGCCCTGATGTTTGTGCTATGTCCCCAAAGCATAGGTGATAGATGTGGGATTACATCAATCAATAAATCAATCAATCAAACAAACAAACCAAAAAACCACTTCTTCACAGAAAACATCCAGAGTATAGAGGCAGCCTACAGATGAATGGGAAATATTTTTAAACCATGCATCTGTTAATATCCAAAATAGATAAGAAACTCAAACAACTCAACGGTAAAGATACAGTACAAGTTAAAAACAGCCTACATAACTAAGCATTCCTTAAGAGAAGACAAATGGCCAACAACTGACAGACGAACAAATTGTTGTAAATGATGAACTACGAAGGGGAACAAACTAACACATAGTGAGATCTCACCATACACCTGTTGGAATGCAGTCACTAAAAAGACAAAGGAAAAATGCTGGTAAGAAGAGAGAGAGGTGAATCCTCACAAACTGGGTGGAAATATAAATTAAGATAGTTATTATGAGAAAATGGGTTTCTAAAGAATTAATTAGAACTATGATGTTATCCAGAGATCTAACTATTGGTTCAATATTCAAAGAAATGATGTCAGTGTGTTCAAGAGATTTATGAATTCCCTTGTTCACCACAGCATAATCTACAGCAGACAGGATATAGCAACAACTTAATTTTCTATAGTCAAGTGAATAGTGTGGTGTGCATGCACACAATTGTACACACACACACACACACGGGGGGGGGGATGCCATTCACTCTTAAAAGGAGAAATTCCTTCACTTGCAGCTACATGAATGAACTGTGGGATGTCAGGTAAAATTAAATAGGTCATGCACAGAAAGAGAAACACCACTGGGAATCTAAGAAAGTCAAAATCATGTGGCTTCTCAGGGGTGTGAGGAGAGTTAATGAAAATCTTGGTTAAAGGATATGGAATTTCCAGTAGTCAAAATACATGATGTCCTGAGTTCTACTCAACAGCACATTAAGTCTGGTTAAATGTCATACACAATGCCTTATAAGTTTGAAATATTCTAGGAGAGTAGATTGTGAATGTTCTTACAAGAACATTAAGTAATCAGGTGACTAATATGATAAATAGCTTGATCTGGGTTTGCTTATATCAAGTCATTATGCGATACTTTGATTTTGATTGTTAACGGTACACTTGAAGAAGAGTGCTGTTGGTTACTTGATGAGATTCTATCCCCATCAAGTGAGTTCTATGACATCATCATTTCTACGAACATCATTACCTGTTCCTTCTGTATTGATCTAGGCATTAGTTTCTTTGTCCATGTGGTTTTGAGGGGATTTGAGCATCCAAAGAGATCATTTAGCCAGTGTTTTGTTTCATTTAAAAGGCTTTTACATATTCTTTAATTTTTTCTATCCTTAATACCTGGGCATATCCCCATGGACATTATTTCACACTGTATGTTCATAAATTATATCATCTTCGCTTACCCACAAATCTTAGAATAATTATATTAAAAATGAAAACTGAAAAATACTAAGAAAAAAAAAAGAAGCAATAGACTAAAAACTAGACAAAAATGGCCACTATGATTGTGTGCTATTTTTAGGTCTGAATTTCCCAGCAGTCAGTTCAAAACAGAAACAAAGATGGCTTAATTTCATTTTCAGAAAATAGCTTTCATTATCCCCAGAGAGGTTTAATTTTGCCTCATACTAAGTTCTATAAGAAATATGTGCTGTCTTAGGGAAGTTCTATCAACTAAAGAACCAAGTATTTTAGAGTTTGAAAGATGTAGAAATACATAATTTACATGTAGAAATTACATGATTTAGCCAATCCAGACTACAGCAACCCCATACTGCTTCAAAACTGTAACTTTTCATTATCTTATTGCATAGTCTACATGCCAATATCTTGTGATTAAATCACAAGATCTAATCAATCTTGTTGATGCCTTTAGGTTCTTCAAGCATATGTCTGCTTCCCTCTACCCAAGGAGATGACCTTTCGTAGTTCTAACTCAAAACAGATTTGTCATGTTTAAAATGATGAGTTTTAATCATGTTGCCCAGGCTTGTCTCAGACTGTGGGGCTCAAGTGTTCCTTCAGCTTCAGTGACCTTACCAGCTGAGACCGTAGACTCGTGCTGCATCTCTTTCTGGTTTAATTTTGAATTCAATTCCTAGCACCCGCATGGTGGCTCACAACTGACTGCAACTCTTGTTCCTGGGATTCAGACACCCTCTCCTGGCCTCTGCAGGAGTTGCATGGATATCTGTATGTAGGAACACTCTTAAAAAATAAAAACAAATCTTTAAAACATGATAAATATGTATATACTCATAACTTAGAATGTGTCACAGTTTTCATAGATCTGAAGAAGTGGAAATTTACATATCAACATAAAGTTAGCAGTATGTGTGTTTACCACGAAAAGACATGATTTCAGTGTGTTATCAAAATGAATAATCACTCTCTCTTTCCACAAATGCATCACCCAGCTCTGCCAAAGGCATCAGACTAGTTTGGTCATTCTGAGGCAGTCTTTGTGCCATATTTTTATAAACTCAAACTGCCTTATATAATTCTGAGAACAGAGAAAAACTGCAAGGAAAAAAAAAAGACATGCTTAACTGATAAGAAATTCAGAGAAAACACATTTCTATACTTTGAGACCATTTTAAGTGGATAGATTTTTCATGAAGTTAAATCAGTCAATGTTTTGTAATGAACTGCAGATTTTAAAAATAGGGAGGTAGATTTACATTTCAAATCAAGTTGCAAAAGCTCTATTATTATCCCAGGTTTGTAGGGAGTTAATGTTACAACATGTATATGTTAGTCAGCTTTCCGTCACTATGAAAATACCTGCAATAAATCAACTTATGCACAGACAAGGTTTATTTTTTTTCTTATAGTTCCTATCTATGTTTTATTTACCTGATTGCCCTAAAGCCTATGTGGTAGAAATCATTCAGCTTATGGACAGAGAACAAAGATATACAGAGAAAAAGAGTCTGTGTGAGAACACATTATCAGTCATCAAAACAAACAAACAAAAAAATAAACCAACAAAACAAACAAACAAACAAACATTTAAAAACCTCTCATTGGGATCTATCTTTTAAGAAATACCATCACTTCTCAATAGCATGATGCTGGCAACTAAACCTTTCATACACAGGACATGGGGGCCAAAACAATACCGAAAAATACCAGAAGATTATGCATCAAACTTATAACTTTGGTTACCTCTATGGATGTAGAGTCATGGTTACTTTCAAAACCATGTGCTTATGGCATCTTCAAATTTTATGCTTTTATGGTATTTGTATAATGAGATATCATCAAAAGCATTGTAGCTATATTTTATGTGCAGATGTGCACATCAATCATCTAAGAGGAAGACTATACTTGGGTATGGTAAAGGTAACTAAGAAATGAGGCAACTTGCCTAAGAGCTTTATGGCCTGATATCTGAAATAATTTATGGAAAAACATAAGTAAAACAAGAGTGTGCTGGGTCAATGATAAAACTGAAATGCAGACAAAAGTATCAGGAGAAGAACTGCTAAGGAAAAATGTTGTTTCAAATAATCTTTGATAAAATGGTAAAGTCTGGATCACTCAAGATATCAACGAGAGGGGATCCTCAGCACAAGGAAAGAGCACAAAGTACAGTAGGTATTGAGGAGTAAGAGAAAGGAAATCTTGAGACTTGAGACTGAACATAAGATGTAATCATGCCAGGAACCAAGAAGGCTGATGCAAGACATTTAGTGATTAAGCCATTGGTAATTGGCAAGGATGTTAAAGACGATGTGGAGGTCAGGACAAAAAAAATGATAAAAATTCAATTTCAATAAGAAATCTGTACAAATGGATTGGAAAGAGAAGCTGTAGTCAAATAGATGATCCAGAGATCTCAGAAATTAAGAGGAAAGGTTCAAAGGGTTTAAACACTTTTTCCCCCCTTAATGTGGTATGAGCTCAGATGATTCTCTGCCTATGAAAGTCTATTGGAAATGCAAGTTCTCAGCCTCTGCCAGACTTCATGCATCAAGGTTTGCATTTTACTAAGTTCCTTACGTGGCTGAATGCATGCACATTAAAGAATTGATGAATTGAGATGCTGATAGCAGGAAAGGAGAGTAGCCAAGAAGTATGAGCTATGACTTGGTTGAGTATTAAGATCCAGTGTCTGGCACAATGTGGGAGGGAAGAGAAGGGCATAAATCAAGATTATGTGGAAATGTAGGATAATCATGCTGTTCGTAGAAATGGGAAGCCCCAGGAGAGAAGCAGGAGGAAGAGGAAACAAAGATCCCAGAGCAAATAGGTCATGATAGTCATACTTCCCTTCTGAAGCTAGCTCAGTGTGGGGGGAGAGAGTGATTCATGCTGAATGGGTTTCAGAAACAACAACTATGGATTACATTGAAAAAGCACTTGGTAGGAACTGAGGAATATCTGTTGGAGCACCAGGGTAGAAGAAACCAGGGGATGGAACGTCCTGACAATGAAAAGAGTTTAAAGATGTTGCTATGAATCATCAGAACTGACTGAAGGAGTACAGGCGACTTTTGGGAAAGCACTTTCTATGATCATTGTAAAGATGGAAGCCAGAAGTCAGAGATTTTGTGTCAAGAGATGGTGAAATGTAGGGAGCTGTGAATACTGTCTGATTCTTCCATTATTTGTTCTATGTCTGGAGTAAGCAAGGATTATAGCTTTCAGCTCTCAAGGCACAGGCTGCTCTGTGAGATGACTGCCTACAGGATCATATAGAAGGTATTTGTGGTTAATCTTCACTATCAACTTGATGGTATCTAGAATCCTGTATGAAGGAACACTCAGGGAGTGTTCATGAGGGATTATGTAAACTAGGTTAGCCTTCTGGCAACCTGTGAAGGATTATCTAGATTAGATTAATTGAGATGGAAAGACCCACCCATTGCTGATGGCACCATTCCATGGGCTGAGGTCCAAGACTGCATAAAAAGGAGAAAGAAAATAGCATAAGCATTCATTGTTCTTTGCTTTCTGACTATAGATGCAGTTCCTGCATGCTCCTGCCTCTTGGACTTCCCTGCAGTGGGAACGTAAGCCAAAAATGCCATTTTTCCCTAGAGCTGCTTTTATCACGTTATTTTATTGGAGTGAAAGAAGCAACTAAGACAGTGCTCATCAGTGATACCTCTCATGTTCTGATAATGGCCCTCAAAAAAATTATGTTTATTTTGTAATGCCCAGAAGCTGTGATTCCCTGATTTAGAAGATGACTTGCTTAAGGTAAAGATCTTTGAAGAAAATGCTTCCCTGGACTTGATGAGTCAACTGTGAATGCAAGACATATAAAAAAGGAATGGAGCAGTAGACACACACATGGAGGAGAAAGTGCTGCAACCATTTAGGAGAGAGCTAGAGGCTCAGAAGTTAAATTCAGATGGTGTCCCCTTTCTAGAGTTTAAGGAGGAATTATGTCCCCTCTTCCAAATACCTTGATTTCAGACAACTGGCCTCTAGAAGTTAAGAGAGTAGACTCTTGTTCTAAGTTTGAAGTAAGATATTTAATATCACCTTCCATCTCTGAAAGGGATGACCAGCTCTCATCTCATTGTGATCATATGATCTTAGAGTCACCCTGATTGGGCTTTTAAAGTAGGGTAACTATGTTGCCTGGTACAATGGAAACAATGCCATGAGAGTTCCCATAGAGGTAGCATTCTATGTGCATAATTGATAAGTATAGATAGATATAGATGCCACTGATAGATATCAATGTCTGACAGATAGAAGGTAAATACAGATGATAAGTAGATAAAAGATGGATTGTAGATTATATGTACACACAGAGATTAGACAGGTAATAAGACATTAATGAAAATATATGATAGATATAAAACATTTATGTGTATATAAATAGATGTCAATGACAGATGATAGAGATAGATAGATGATAGACAGATGATAGATAGAGAGATAGAGAGATAGATAGATAGATAGATAGACAGACAGAAATTGTGGGAGGCAGAAGCTTTCAGTGGGTAAAGAACTAAGAGAGTATGCACTGTTGACTTGGGCACAATGTCAAGGACTCTACAGTCTCAGACTCATGGGAAAATGGCAAAGCCTTACCTAACTGGTCTGAATGTGAATGTTGACACTGTGTGCAGAAAGTGCCCATGATAGCTGTCTCCCGCAGATACTTATGGTCTGAAGATTTTTCCCCTACAGAGACTGATTCTAATGAGATCAACTAGCCCTGTCCCCTTGGTCTGGTTGTATACCACAAACCCTGCCTCATTGGTCATCTGTATGTGACCTATGCCTCCCTGTTCAGTTGTAAGCAATAGTCTGGCCTCCTTGTTTGAGTCTATGTAGTAAACACACTAAACTTTCAGACCATCTGATTCCAGTTTTCTTGACTACGTGTCAGCTGGTCTTTTCTTTATTCCCTTGTCACCCCAGTCAGGTCCATTTCTGGAGCCATGCTGGATGTGCCGATCAATAAGAAGCAATGCTTAATATTAATGACAGGCAATAAACAGATATCACTTGTAAGTGGATGACAGTCAAATAACAGATATTGACAACTGGTAGGTAGGTAGATTTGTTCATTTTATTCAAACTAATATTTATTAAACTTTATTTATATACTCTTCATAGAGTAAACTCTGAAGAAAATCAACATAAATTTTCCTGAGTTGTACTTGAATGTCAAATAGTTACTTAGACAGAGGTTTTTAAGCTTCTGATAATTCAATGGATTAAGTGATTAATAATAATTTATAACAAGGAAAGTGGGGGTAACACCTGCATTCAGGGAAAATCCATAGAGGGTTGGCTGTCCTGTGATGGGAAGAGCATATGGACAGGGAGATAAAAAAGGAGAATTCCAGATAAAGAGATTGTACAGCATCCCTATGCTCCTACCATACACTGTAAGCATGATGCTGCACTGGCACGCATGTGAGACAGAGAAGGCAGGATGTTATCGATGAGAAGAACCATTTCTTCTAATGACACTGTTTGAGGGATGCCCATATACTATGAGTACTGTTTTCAGTTTTCTCTTTACTAAGCACATGGAAAGTGACTGCATTCAACACTTTTCTAATGAACAGGCACATATGCATGCAGACACACACTGACTGAATCAACATTTGCTACTGATTTGAACCAAGGAACCCAAGCCGTACTTGGAATGACAAGTAGTCACCCTGAGTGGCACCACTCCATGACCTCTCTGGAGGTAAGCCCTGGCTTGATGGGAACTTCATACAGCTGTAGGTGAATGCATCCAGGAGCAGTGGAAACCAGGCTTGTGCCATCTGAGCAAATGGAAGGGGATATACATCAGTGTGATAGTCCATCCAAACCTACAACCATATATTCTTGTGATAAATGGCAAGATTCAGTAGATCACCAGAACATTTCATGTCTGTAAGTAGAGAGTGTCCAATGCTATGTGGTGGCCAGACTCTACAAAACACGCTGACCAACACCTAAAGCTAGTTTGACTCATCAGAATTATATCTGCAGCACGGTGGTTGAAGGATATTTGGCCTGAGCCAGGCAGCCTGTGTTGTTGTCACTTCCTGTGTCAGAGGTGACCAAAGGTAGAATCTGTTCTGTCTCAGCTGGTGTGCCAGATTTCAAGGGAACAGTGGGGACAGGAAACAGGTTAAGCCTAGGCTAGAACAAATGACCTAACGAAGGGTTAATTCCAGAGTGGATAGTCAGCAACTCAAATTTCAGTGGCCAGGGGGTGGTGTGGAGGGTTGAGATTTGATCCTGCCAACAATGACAGACAAGGAGATTTTATTTAAGTGAACTTGGCAACACAAGTCTCTAGGCAAAAGTGACTGATACACTGTCAGGATGGTGACTGTGCCTTAGGTCCAGGGCTTTGTCCATCCTAGAGCTAAATCAGAGACTGAAAATAATGGAATGGAGTCTTGCTCCTGGAGAGAAGTCTTGGCAAGAGCAAGGCTGTCTGTCAAGGTCATTGCTAAAAGTTCTTCCAGGCAAAACATTAAGCCTAGTGCGAAAAAGGTGAACTGAAAACACAAAAGAAGCCTATTTCTACGAGACAGCAGTAAGACAAGAGCTCAAGGTTAGGGACCCCAAGGAACTGCTGAAGCTCATGAAGATTAGGACAAGTTAATGGAACTCAGACTAGATCCTTCTGTAGTGTGACCATGTAAGAATGAGTAAAGTTGGCTAGGTTCTGGAGTCACTTGCAGAGCACACAAGGGAACAGTAGGGGCTCAGAGCCCTCCATGCATCTGTTGGCTTCTTTCTGTCTAACTGTATAGCAGGTTTACTACAAGTTTTCATATTTGGGGTGGCTTCAGGGTGAGCTGGCACATTTGTCCAGAAGATGACAGCTCAGCATTTACTGTAAGGTTGTCATCATGACCAGTGGATGCTGTGTCCATGTCAGCATGACAGACTGAAGCTGACTGAAGTCTCTACAGAGAAAAGCTAAGAAGATGCCTGCCTGCCAGTGTCCCATGGCCTCAGGAGAGTAGGGACAGGAAGTTCTGACAGGTGAAAGAATTTAAATTGCCAAACTGCAGGAAAGAAGCTGCCAGAAGCTGAAGAGTGTGCATACTGCCAGAACTCCTGGACAACAGGCATGCCGTGGTCGAAGGTTGAGCTAGCGGTCACCCCACAATGTAGCTACTAGAGGGTGCCTCTGAGTTTGTTCAAAAGATGCTTCTGGGGCTTGGAAAATGGTTGTTGGTAAAGTGCTTGCTTTGCAAGCAAGAAAGCTTGGAGTGGATTCCCCAGAACCTTATTTTTTAAAGCCAGGCATGGTGACACACACTGTGATCTCAGTAGGTGCTGGGGAGATAATTGGATCTCTGGGGCTCGCTGGGCATTCAGCATAATCAACTTGGTGACCTGGTAAGCCCCAGACCAATGAGAGACCCTGTGTCAACAAAACAAAACATAAACAACAAACTAGCAAGGTAGAGAGTACCAGGAAAGAGGCTGATTTCTGGCTGCTGCAAACATGTGCAAATGATTTACTGATACTAAAACACACATGCACCCACACATACATGAACATGTATGTACAAAACAAAAATATTCTTTTGTATAGGTTCTATCCCTGTGCCTGTCTTGAGTTGTAGATGGGCAAACATGACTATTGGGCAGAGGTAAAAGCTTGGGAAGGCTTGCTATCTTCATGCAGGATCTGTGAGGCTCTGTACTTTCAACAGCCTCCAATGCTAATTCCAGTGAAGATCTCCATCAAACAGGAATGCAGCAGTGTAACGCTCTCTGAAAGAAGGCAAGCTAAGTCCCTAAAAGGGACAACGTTGGCCCTTCCAGGCTGTCTGTAAGGAGCACCCAGAGGGAGTCATGTTGGACACTGAATGATCTGGGATCAAGAGTCAGCTTTGTACTTGATCCAAGACCCAGGCAGCTTCTTTAACATAGAGCAGAGTCTGTCAGACACTTGAATCTAACTTTACCTTGACTGGCTTTGCCTTGTGTTAAATTCATTAGATGATCTTGTCATGAAGCCAAGACTTTCATTTGAGTTTGAAAGTCCAACACAAGGGGTAAGAACCAGAACAGAATTTCCACTAGACTCACAGAACCTTCAACACACACACACACACACACACACACACACACACACACACTCACACACACACACACACATCTGGTGTTGAATTTCATAAATAGCACATTTTGAGAAACCATGCATACACTGCTTTTAACAACTAAGAAACCAGTTATATTTGCTGATTCATTTAAAATATAAAAATAGTAAAAAGGCTTGATTAATTCTTTTGTTGGAAGCATATATTCCTTTCAAAATATTTCTCTGTAAGGAAGATATATTGTCAATTCACAAGCATACTGTGTGAAAGAAAATATTTCCAATTAGTCATTCTTCAAAACCATGCTGAGAATGTAGCGGTGTTAGTCATAACACACCCTGATATAAAATCAGGTTTCATACAAGAAGGGGACCTCTTCTCTGTAGAACTCTTCATTCACCTCTGACGTAAAGGGTCACCACAGCTGCTCTGCGTGTAAACATCCCACACTGCAAACCAGACCCACTCTCTTCAAAGTTACAGTGATGGTGTCCAGGCCACTTAGGTATAAGCAACTGAACCTGCCAAGGCTAGCATCATTATCAGGAAAGAACACTATGTTGGCTTAAGAAACGTGATATTTTGGGTTTTTTGAAAAAAAGGAGAAAAAAAAAAAAACCTAAAAAATGTTAGCACGTCAGAAAGCTTAGAATCACAACTTTTGAGTTTCTGTTCAGTTTATTAACACGAATCCACGAAATCTTAGCTGTGCCCACTACTCCTCCACATAACCCACATTCAACAGGTAGCCTGCTCTGAAAACTAAAGCACTATTAAAATGAGCTTGTATTCTCACATACTGTAGGTTGAAATAACATTTTTATTTTATGTAAAAGTTAAGCCATTTATTTGTTTAAGGAAAAATGAAAAGATACACTTTTAAGGGCGTATTTATCTTTGCTTCAGCAATCTTCAGAAACAAATACGCTTGAAGCAAGGTTTGTCTAGCCCTCTGTCAGGAAAGAGCAGTACAGTGAATCCTTCCAGATCTCCCTAAAGCTTCTTACATAAGTTTTAGAGAAGGTTTAAGACAAAACCACTCTTATCTTAATATCTACCTTTTATCTAAATCCTACCCAATTCACACAATCTATTTCTCCAAATTACACCCTTGCCTAACAATAATTTTCTATGACCAAAGATTTAGGCTCAAAGGTTTTTCAAAAGGTCTTGCCTTTTATCTCATTTTGTTATTAAACTATCTAGTCCAATTAAATCACTATCTACTATTGTATTTTTAAAAGTCTTATATCACTCTTACTTTCATGTTTAAATGAACCTCAAATCACGTCCTCTCAGCCTAGGGTACAGCCCACATCAGATCTGCAGCCATTATTTTTAACTGAGTAATCCATGTTAAAGTTATGTTGTCTTATGGAACTTCAGAAATGGCATGCTTTCTAGCTAGGTAACTGCGTGTTAAGCTAATCGAGACAAACCACACAAACATGATCTAAAGACAGAGTTATCTAGTGGTAGATGTGGGATTCACACTCCACTGCTGTGGCCGATGAGAACACGCATAGAAGAGGTAAGCATGGTCTCTGCACATGTATACTCCCCAAGACCAGCTCCTGCCACAGCAGGGAGCCTCCAACCGCACAGCCATGGAAATGGAAAGACCTCATTCCTTTTTAACATTCATCCACTGTAACCCTGCTTCCATGTGTGCATTTTTTCCAGGCTCCCCTTTCTCCTTTTTGAAAGGTATGCCTTCCTGTAAGATCTCTCCAGGAAATCCACTAGCATTGTTTTAAACACAGGAAACCGTGTTGAACCGTTCATGCAGAATGAATGCTTTCCCAATATGAAACCCTCTGGACTCCATAATTATTAAGCAGGCTTTAAGAATATGTTCTGTTTTCAGATAGTAATCCAAAAAGGGGTGGGGGTGGGGGCAAAGTGGTGTGTGTGTGTGTGTGTGTGTGTGTGTGTGTGTGTGTGTTGGGGAATGGTACATTTTCTATCTTGTTGAATCTCAGAGGCCAGGAGAAAAAGGAAAGATCCTTTGAAAGCTCACAGTGAAGTGGTCAGTCTCCCTAACAGCATAGTCTGCCACCCTTACAAAACCCTGCTAAGATCATCAGTGGAGCCGGGTGGGTGGGTGGGTGGCGGCATATATGCTTACAGACTTCGGACAGGTTCAAAACACTTATTCACAAATCAAGGTTTGTGTTTCTAAAATAAGTCCATATGGATGCGAGTCCCCAACGCTCGATCGTTTCCTCTCTTACTTCCACCCTGCGTGCAAGGAGAGTCTCACCAGCAGGCAAGGCAGTTTCACAATTCTGATACTCAAGAGTGGAGTCGACAAGTGAATTCTACCCCCTTGAGTCAACCATCCCCGTGACCCCAGCGGTTTAAAAACGACCACATTGAACAAGCTAGCACAGTAAGAGGTTGTGCCAGGAGTGGGAGGACTCCAAGAGATCCCTTTAGTTTAGCGGCAGCGGCTGAGCCGGAGTAGACTCGCGCCCTGGCTCAGTGCCCTCTCCCAGGTCACCATGAGTGGAATAAAAATCACCTTTTCACTCCATAAAAGCGACCCCAGCAGTCGTCCCTCACTGCAAGGTTGACACATTGACAGAGATCGGACTTAGTTTTTTAAAAAAAAAAAAAAAAAAAAACCCACGGTATTAGAAGGCATACAGAGGATCCAGCACGCAGAAGCACACAGCTCCGAAGCTCCCTTCTACGCTTTTGGATCCTGCCTATGAGAGCGAAAAACGAAGTCCAAGGGAGCTGGATGAGCCGACCGGGGCACTCTCTTGGCCACCGACCGCCTGTCCCCGTCCTTTCCCAGGCGCTCGCTCCGGTGCCACCTCTGCATTTTCCACCCTTGGTCTCTGCGCTCCAACTCCTCGCCAGATCTGTCTCAAGTTCCCATTCCCCTAGATTGGCAAAACCACCTCTCTACGTCCCTCCTCAGCCCTTCCTTTAAACTCCACCAGCAAACACATTTCCTACGAAGGCGGAAAACTTTTCCCCTTATTTCACCACCAGATAAGGCAAGAAACCGGATCAGGGTCGCCGCCAGCCGCTCTGCCCTGCGCGGCAGCGAGCAGCGCATGTCCTTACCTGGCAGCCGTGCTCCAGGTGGCTGTCCCACTCGAATCCTCCGCGCCTTCCCGAATCTCCCGGACCGTCCGGTCCGCTCTACCCAACCTGGGTCTCTTGCAGCAGGGAGTTCCGAGACAGCGTCTGTCCTCAGCTTCGCTCGCGCCCCGGAGCCGCCCTAGTCTGCATCGCCCAGCTTCTGGGTGCAAGCGCAGCTGCCGGCTCCTCCCGGCGGGTCGCGAGCGCGGGGCTCCCGGCTGCAGCCGACTTGGCCCGCGGTTGCGCTCCCAGGTCCGAGCGCGCTCCGCCCGCGGGCAGCTGCGGCCGCGCGTCACATGCCGCCTCCCGGCAGCAGCCGTGGCACCTGCCGGGCGACTGCACTGGGGCTCGGCTGGTCCGCCCCCACGTCCTGTGCTCCCCTGCCCACCCCAGCCCTCTCTGATCTCGCCTTAAATTTTTTTACCCTCCCCTCTCACTTCTCATATCTTTTTTTCTCCTTTTCTTTCTATATCTTTTATTCTTTCCTCCAAAAGCAGGCAGAAGGTGCTCCAAGTGGGAGGAGATCTGTCCCTCCCCACTAACTCTTCCTCTGCCTGGTGGTGGCGATCGTGGCTACTGCTGCCCCCTTCCTCCTCCCCTTCCTCCTCCTTCTATTCCTTCTCCTTCTTTCAGTGTAACACGCTAGCTGCCTGCTGGAGCCCTAAACCGGCTCCGCTTCTGAGCATGCCCAGTGGCCCTGCGGGCTCCTGGCTGTTCTCTGGGTGCGGGCTTGGCTGCGTTCTCCGCCTGGCAGAGGCGAGGGAAACCAGCTCAGGGAGATCCCGGGTACTTTTCGGATGGGATCGCTAAAGGCCGGGTACAGAACCCCGGACGAAGAGTGTCCACCCATCCAGCATGGCCTCACGTGCTCCCTATTTGCGCCCGATGTTTCAAGGGTTGATGTTGATCAGTGTCGTGTTCCATTTGAAGTCTGAAATGGGTTTCCTTCAATTGCTTAGAAGGGTATGAAGAATGCGATTTCTTGGGCTCAATTTACGGACGAATGAACCTCAGCTCCAGAAAATAAACGACCCGGCTGACAACCGTTCTCGAGGGGACAGTATGGTGCGTGTACGATCTGAGATTTAAAGAGCGTTCGTTTATGCAGAGCGAAGTAGCAGAGGACACCGCCACTTTGCTCCCCAGAAGTTTACACTTTAGAAGAATTTAAAGAAGCACCTGCGAAAATGACTCGTCTGTCTGTGTGCATATGCGCTTGTGCGCACGCTTAAAGTCAGGAAAATTAAAACAGTCTCGCTAGATATTCTCTCTCTCTCTCTCTCTCTCTCTCTCTCTCTCCTCCTTCTCCTTCTCCTCCTCCTCTTCCTCTTCCTCCTCCTTCTCCCTTCCTCTTTCTTTGTTTCTTTCTATCCCTGTCCCTTCCCATCCCCCTCGTCCCTCCCTTCCTCCCTCTTTCTTTCCTTCCTTCTCTTTGCTTCTCTAGTCCTCCCTTTCCCTGGTCTGCCTTGAACTCCCATCTTGATCTTTCTTCCCCCTCTTCCAATGTTGTGGGATTTCTGGCAAGCCACCTAGTCAGCCTAGCCAGGCTTTTAAATTCATATACAACTCCAGAGGAATGTGAAACTGGGAGGAAAGGGCATTGCTCACTATAGACTAATGTCACCCAACTAAATAAGGACAAAGTAGAGAGCTATAACAAAGTGCTACATACTAAGGAGGCTGCCCCCACATCGTTGTGTGGCTTTCCCTGAACACAGATAAAGATGATGATATAACATTCTTTTAAAAGCACATGCCTGTAACCTTAGGATTTGGTAGTTAGCGATTGGCTGGACCGTGAGTTCAAGTCCAACTTGGGCTACATAGACAGCCTGTCTCTTTAAAAAAAACTGAACGGACCAATGCAACAGTGTCTTTGGAAAGAAGAGACAAGGGGGAATGGTAAGAAGGAAGGAGGGAAGGAAAGAAGGAAAGAAACTAAAGTGGAGGGAGGTAATACTGAAGCAGGAAGTCAGAGGAATAAGAGGGAGAGCAGGTGTGAGCAGCAGGAAATAAAATGTCTCAGCGTTAAAAGAATCAACATTATTTTTGGTTCTATTTAGAGCAAGAAGGGAAACAAAAGAGAGAGTGATTTGACATGGAAATTTTCTCAAGGACTAGAGAGTGGTTAGTACAACACTTCCTTTACTTCTGTCTTTCCTCGGTAGGACAGTCCTCAGGGGAGATACAACTAAACCTTTCTCCTAAAGGGAATTCAAGTCAAAAGAAAATTTCTAATGAGATGGCCTGTGGCTGCGCTCAGGTGAGTTGCCTGCTGGGTGCTGAGGTGGGAAGCAGCAAACCTATAGCAGAATCTTGTTTCTATACCTTTCAGATGGTAAGATGATTATTCACGTGTTTTCCAAGTTCCAAAGCAAACATTCAAACCACATATTGAAAGCACTTGTTTAAAGTACTTCTGGGGCTGGAGATGCAGCTTTAGTTGTCAGGGTGCCTGCTAAGCATGCATGAAGTCCTAAGTTTGATCCCAAATACCACAGAGACCATGGTGGTCCATTTCTATAATCACATTGGGGAGATGGAGCTGAGAGGATCAGGTGTTCAAGGTCATCCTTGTCTACACAGGGAGGAGGAGGCCAGCCTAAGATACATGAGACTCCAAAGAAAAAACAGTTTTGTTGCTCTGATCATGTACTTGTTTTTTTAAAAAAATATTACTCCCTGCGCAATAAAGTATAATAACTACTTATTTAGCATTTGCACTGTGGTTAATATTGTAAGTAATTTGGAAAGGATTTAAGAATAGCAGAAGACATGTGTATGCCATATACAAATGATGCATTTATATAAGGGTCTTGGACGTCTTTGGATTTAGGTATCTGTAAGGGTCTCACAACCACTGTGCCAAATATATTGATGAAAGGCATATTAATTGGTGGATTTTAAGAATGGATGCTAACACCTTTGAGGCATATACTATATCCACTGTGAGGTATTTATTCCACCTTAGGATCCTTTAATCCAATAGTGAAAAGCAAGAGCAAGCTAAAAGGGTAAGGAAAGTGTCCATCTTACATTAAGAGGAGGAATCTGGATTCAAGTGATCATATTGCCCTTTTGCTGGTGTGAGCACAAGTGCCTTCAATAGCATTTGGTGAATCCATAGACTGGGCTCTGCTGATCATGCTTTTCAAAAAGCATCCAAGTGTATCTTCTTGTTTGAGGGTAAGCCACAGTAGTTCTCTATAGTAGCCATGAAATAAATCAGATGTGAATAGTCAGGAGAGGAAAAGAAATATTTACACCTTAGCAAAAACAAAAATATTGTACCAGGTTAACTTCATTTTTCTTTGTGCCCTCTCTCTGTGTGTGTGTGTGTGAAACAATCTATTTTGCTCAGATACATGCATAAGTGACATGTATGTTTTATCCTGATTCTAAGCAATCTTCTTGTTGTCTCTATGAACATGATAAATGAAAATGTAATATTTGTGTTGAACAAACTACAGACTAACAGTTCAGATAGAATTGCCCTGAGTTTCTTGTTAAGCAGATTATATTTGATTCAAGTAAGGAATTTGTTTCTGAGTTTAGTGACTTTTTGTTCAGAAGACCCACTGCTCAATAGCATTTCAGAGGAATGTATAAAACATATTTACTGGATTTGAAAATGAGGTGGACTAAAGTCAATGCTAATTTGTAACAGGTCAAAAGCAAGACAGCCCCGAATACCTTCCCTTAGATACTGATCTGAAACAAGGCAGATAAAATGAGGATGGAATTACAGTTTGATATTCTGTATACACTGCACACATCCTAGATATTTATTGTCAGAAAAAACCCATACAGTAAAATTATAAGATTCATTTAGTTACTAAGGGGAGCCCTCTGGTTATAAATAATAAAAGTAGCTAATTGCATACTAACCTTTCTGCTATAAGATAGCTACAAACTCCATGAAAACAATCTAAAATAATATGTTTAGACATAAAGGATAGCCAATTGAAATTTAGTGATTGAAAGAAGGTAATGAAGTTATATCAAATGAACATAGTTCTATCATATTTTTCTTTATGAAGCTTATTTTCTTTAACTAGTAGAAATACTGAGAGCTGAAAGTCCGGCAGGATCAGGAAGGTTTTCTGGGCAGAAACATGTGACAAGAGAGCTGGTAGTTGGCAAGGAGGCCAACATCTAGAAGGCATGTCCTCTTGACTTGCACCAAGGTATGTGTTTCTGGAGGGTGGATGGAGTATAGGGGCTGAGAGGCTGAGATCTCTGTGAGTCTCTTTAGAACATGTACTTCAAGGAAATGTTTGAGTGTGAGTCCATCCAGAATGGAAAGACTTTGGCGAACACCTTAGGCATCTGCTTGGGAATTCTTGGGTAAAAGCAACCCCTTAGATGTGTGGATGTTGGTTAAAAAAACACACATGTGAAAAAGCTATGTGTAAAGATACCTGGACTAGGGAGTCTTTGAAAGGTTTCTGTGGTCATCCATAAATCCACTGGCTAAAACACAGCTCTGAAAGGCTATTAGAAAAAGAAACTATAAGCTAGATCCTCTACAACTGCAGCTTGCAGCACTGGATTTAAGGCTAGAGAGGTGGCTCAGTGGTTAAGAGCACTTTTTTCTCTCCCAGAGGCCCCAACATTGGTTTCCATCACATACATTGTTCAACTCTCTCTGCTGCTTGTTAACTCCAGCTCCAGGGTTCTGATGCCCTCTTCTGGTCTTCACAGGCACACACACACACATGTACACACACAAGCACACACAAACATACACATCAATGAAAATAAATCTTAGCAAAAACTTTATCAGACATGTGAAGATGCAGGAAAGATCTTGATGACACAAAGTTAGTGATAAATAAAGGAAAAAGAATGATTTACATTTCTAGAACCAGTAGGCAAGTCCATTAAAGAAATTTAATTGATAATTACCTCAATAGTTTTGAAAGTTGGAAAATTTAAAGAGAGAACATTCCATGAAATGTTAGAATATCATAATGGAAGAATGAGGGGGTGGAAATGTAGGTCAGTGGAGGAAGAACAACATTTACCAAGAATGCCCATGATTTGGGGGGTGCTTCTGTCACAGTGGGGAAAAAAAAAGAAAGATGAAATTTTATTGAGCTGATATTTTGGTACAGTAACAGATAAAACTGATAATTTCAAATGAATTTCAACCCACAATATCTAGAGAGCATAGAGTGTTCAGATTCTGAGGACCAGATGTAATATTTTATGAAGTAATGGCCAGGATCTTTGCATATCTGATGGAAGATACCAACCAAAAAACATTCAAGATCAATGGACCTTAATCAAAGAAAATCACTGCTGGGTCCTTGAGAACTCAATTGCTGAAAACCAATGTTGAGAAAGGCTTTTTTTTTTTTTTTTTTTTTTTTAAGGCAGCCAGAAGTAAAAGAAACATCATCCTTAAAAGAACATGAACTGACAATGACTTCAACAGAAAAGTCCTTGCAGGCAGAAAATGACTGATGTAATCAAGTCCTGAATCAAACAGACATACAAAAACTATCAAACTAGAATCCAATATCCATTGGAGGTAATCTAAAATTTGGTGTCAGCTGACAGCTACCAGTACAATCTAGTGGAGGAGATTTCTCAAAGTCATAGAAAATAATTGAGTTTGAACCACAGAAGTGTAAACCATAGGGTGTGGTTCCCGAGGAGGAGCTGAATATAAGAACATTAAAAGGGATTTCTTGAGGCTCAGAATATGACTCAGTCAGTAAAGTGCTTGTGGCCAAAGTGTGAAGTTCAATCCCCAGCATGCATTTAAAAGTGACTTACACCTAATTTTAGTGATAGTGATGAAAAGGTAGAAAAGCAGACCCTGATGGCTTCCTGGCCAGCAGTCTAGCTGAATAGGTGAGCTGATGGTTTAGCAAAAGACATTATCTCAAAAAATATGTAGAATCATAGAGAAAGACATCTGAGATGAAACCACAGGCCTCTACACACACAGATACTCTCATATGCCTATGCACTGAAAACATGTGCATGGTCACACACACACACACATACGTCAAGACATATGTGTGGAGCTCCTGTTATATAAGTCAAATACAGAGCAACAGAGTCACATGGTGGAAAAGGGAAAAGATAAGACCTTTGTGTTTGAGATAGTTCCAGACATGCAGAATTTAGCTTTGGTTTGTTGTTTTTGTTTGCATTACTAGCAGAAAATAATATGAAAAGGTACAGTAAAATTCAAGAGAGAAATGATAGAACTTTAAAACTATGCTTGACCAATGAAAGGAAGAATGAGGGAATCTGTACACAAAGAAGAAATGAGGCCGGGCCTCGGAATACAGGGCAGTAATCCCAGCTGCTCTGCAAGCCCCAGTAGAATTACTGCAGATTCAAGATCAACATGAGTGACAGAGTGAATTCTAGACCTAGCTGGGGAACTTGGTGTAACCCTGTTTTAATATTGACAAGAAAGCTTGCCTAGTATGTGTGAGGTCTTGAATTTAATCCTCCTCCAAAGGATTAAATGGGGCAAACAGGAAACAGTGATTAGATGTTAACTTAAAGCCCAGCTGCATTATTAGTCGAATTAGACATAAAGGCCTGTTGAAAGGACAGATGGGGACGCTATGGGCGGGGGATGTAGCTCAATTGGTAGAGAGCTTTCCTAGAATGGACAAAGTCCTGGGTTCCATTCCCAATACTCCACAAATTGGGTATGGTGGTGCACTTAGAAAGTAAGTTAGGAGGAAAGAAATTCAAGGTTATCCTTGGCTACAAATCAAGTAATGATAGCCTGGGCTACATGAGACCTGAGAGGCAGGGGAGGGAAGAAAGGAGGGAGGGAGGGAGGGAGGGAGAGAGAGAGAGAAATGAGAGTGATCAGGCTTACCAGCTTATCATTTAAATGGAGTCTAGTCTCAGTATAAACTTGTTGAATTATGAATAAATGGCAAATGGTGGTGTGAAAGTCCTAGCATGCAACCTGAATATTTCAAGACATTGGTTCTCACATTGGTCTAGAGTTCATGTATTTCTCATTAAGTCCTACCTAGTGAGTTGATGATCATGTGCAGTGTACTTTGCTGTGAGTGCTTACCACAGTGAAGTGAAGACAGTGTTGTGCTGAATTAGAGTTATACATGGTTGTGGACCATCATGTAGGTGAAGGTAATCAAGCCCAGGTCCTCTGTAAAAGTAGCCAGTGCTCTTAACCACTGAGCCATCCTTCTAGCCTTCTAGTTGGAACTTCAACAGAATGCTGTATTTTCCCCTAAGTGAGATAACCCAACAAGTTTTAATGTGAGAAGCAAAACCAGAGTAATGGTAATATGTTTATTTTCTACAACTTTTTTCTTATTTACTTGTTTTCTTTTCTTTGTAAAAAAATTTAGTTATATGTGTGTGTGTCTGCCCGTGTGTGTGTGCATGTATGTGTGTGTGTGCATGTGTGTGTGTGTGTACATGTATGTATGCGTGTGTGTGTGCATGTATGTGTGTGTGTGTACATGTATGTATGCGTGTGTGCATGTATGTGTGTGTGTGTACATGTATGTGTGTGTGTACATGTATGTGTGTGTGTACATGTATGTATGTGTGTGTTTGTACATGTGTGTGTACATGTATGCATGTGTGTGTGTACATGTATGTGTGTGTGTGCATGTATGTGTGTGTGTGTACATGTATGTGTGTGTGTATGTGTATGTGTGTGTGTGCATGTATGTGTGTGTGTGTACATGTATGTATGTGTGTGTGTATGTACATGTATGTGTGTGTGTGTACATGTATGTATGTGTGTGT
>JADRCH010000101.1:1979787-1999787 GCA_019843965.1 Rhynchomys soricoides | reverse complement strand
GACAGGACAGAGAGAGGGGGTGGAATTTATATGTCCTTGTTAAAATACCCAATAATTAATTAAACAACCATATATCAGCATACACATTACTCTTGCTTCCCTGTTGAATTACTAGTGGTTATCATTAAGAGTTAATTACATGTCATTAAATATATCAGCTAATACCCTTACTGTTTTGTGTCATGTGGATTATGCCAAAATGGCATTTTCACCTGTAAAGTGAAAGTGTCCCCAGAGGTCAAGTATTCATCCTACCAAGATTGCCTAGGTGTGAATTTCTCTTCTCTCAGAGTTTGGTGCCACATTCAAGGTTACATTGAAGGCAGTTCATACCTAATTTTTTTTTTTTTTTTGGATATTTACATTTCAAATGTTTCCCCCTTTGGAAACCCCGTATCCCATCCCCCTCCTCCTGCCTCTATGAGGGTGCTCCCCTACCCACCCACCCACTCCCGTCTTCCTTCCTTAACATTCCCCTACACTGGGACATTGAACACCCTCAGGCCCAAGGACCTCTCCTCCCACTGACAGCCAACAAGGCCCTTGTCTGCCATATATTTGGCAAGCACCATGGGTCCCTTCTTCTTTGGTTGGTGGTCTAGTCTCTGGGAGCTCTGGGAAGTCTGGCCAGTTGACAGTGTTGCTCCCTCCATGGGGCAGCAAACCCTTTCAGCTCCTTCAGTCCCTTCTCCAACTCTTCCATCCAGGACCCCACACTCAGTTCAACAGTTGGCTGTGAGCATCTGCCTTTGTATTTGTCAGACTCTGCCAGAGCTTCTCTGGAGACAGCTTATCATGCTGCCATCAGCAAGCACTTCCCAGCATCCACAAGAACATTCTGGTTTGGTGGCTGTATATGGGATATATCCTCAGGTGGGGCAGTCTCTGGATGGCCTTTCCTTGAGTCTCTGCTCCACACTTTGTCTCAATATTTCCTCCTGTGAGTATTTTGTTTACCCTTCTAAGAAACACTGAAGCATCCACAGTTTGGTCTTTCTTCTTCTTAGGCTTCATATGGTCTGTGAATTGAATCTTGGGTGTTCCGAAATTTTGGGCTAATATCCACTTATCAGTGAGTACATATTGTGTTCATTCTTTTGTGACTGAGTTACCTCACTCAGAATGATACGTTCAAGTTCCATCCATCTGCCTAAGAATTTCATGAAGTCATTGTTTTTAATAGCTGAGTAGTATTCCATTGTGTAAATGTACCACATTTTCTGTATCCATTCCTCTGTTGAGGGACATCTAGGTTGTTCCCACCTTCTGGCTATTATAAATATGGCTGCTGTGAACACAGTGGAACATGTGTCCTTATTACATGTTGGAGCATCTTCTGGGTATATTCCCAGGAGTGGTATAGCTGGGTCCTCAGGTAGTACTATGTCCAATTTTCTGAGTATCTGTCAAACTGATTTCCAGAGTGGTTGTACCAGCTTGCAATCCCACCAGCAATGGAAGAGTGTTCCTCTTTCTCCACATCCTCGCCAACATCTGCTATCACCTGAATTTTTGATCTTAGCCATTCTGACTGGTGTGAGGTGGAATCTAAGGGTTGTTCTGATTTGCATTTCCCTGATGACTAAGGATGTTGAACATTTCTTTAGGTGCTTCTCAGCCTGTTGAGAGTCCTCAGTTGAGAATTCTCTGTTTAGCTCTGTTCCTCCCCTCCCCCTTTTTTGAAGAAAAAAGATTTATTTCAGCTCAAAATCTTAGGTCAGAAACTATCTGTGAAATAAGTCATATTTGTGAAATGTGTCTCAAGGCACAGCCTGGAGACAAGAGCTGAAGCAAAGGCCATAGAAATATGAATTTACTAGCTTGCTTCTCAATTATTATTATTATTATTATTATTATTATTATTATTATTATTTATTTTTGTATCAATTTTATTTTTTCATTTTTTGATACTTTTTTTTTTTTTTACATTTTAAATGTTTAACTTTCTCCAGGTCTCCCCTTTGGAAACCCTCTATCCCATCCCCCCTCCCCCTGCCTCTATCAGGGTATTCCCCCACCCACTGACCCACTCCTTTCTTCCTTCCTTAGCATTCCCCTATACTGGAGCATCTAACACCCTCAGGCCCAAGGGCCTCTCCTCCCACTGATGTCCTACAGGGCCCTCCTCTGCTATATTTTTCGGCAGAATCATGGGTCCCTCCATATGTATTCCTTGGTTGGTGGTCCAGTCTTCAGGAGCTCCAGGAGGTCTGGCCAGTTGACACCTTTGTTCCCTCTATGGGGCTGCAAACCCCCTCAGCTCCTTCCAACTCCTCCATTCAGGACCCCATGCTCAGTCCAACAGTTGCTGTGAAGTGAATCTTGGGTATTCCAAACTTTTGGGCTAATAGCCACTTATCAGTAAGTATATACCATGTTTGGTGTTTGTTCTTTTGTGACTGAGTTACCTCACTCAGGATGATATTTTCTAGTTCCATGCATTGGCCTGCGAATTTCATGAAGTCATTGTTTTTAATAGCTGAGTAGTATTCCACTGTGTAAATGTACCACATTTTCTGTATCCATTCCTCTGTTGAGGGACATCTGGGTTGTTTCCAGCTTCTGGCTATTATAAATATGGCTGCTATGAACATAGTGAAGCATGTGTCCTTATTACATGTTGGACCATCTTATGGGTTTATTCCCAGGAGTGGTATAGCTGGGTACTCAGGTAGTATTATTTGCAATTTTCTGATGGTCTGCCAAACTGATTTCCAGAGTACTTGTATCAGCTTGCAATCCCACCAGCAATGGAGGAATGTTCCTCTTTCTCCACATCCTTGTCAGCATCTGCTGTCACCCGAGTTTTTGATCTTAGCCATTCTGACTGGTGTGAGGTGGAATCTCAGAGTTGTTTTGAATTCTCAACTGAGGAAACTCTAAGGGCTGAGAAGCACCTAAAGAAATATTTAACATCCTTAGTCATAAGGGAAATGCAAATCAAAACAACTCTGTTCCCCAATTTTTAATAGGGTTTTTTGGTTTTCTGGATTCTAACTTCTTGAGTTCTTTGTATATATTGGATATTGCCTTCTATTGGATGTACAATTGGTAAAGATCTTTTCCCAGTCTATTGTTTGCCTGTTTGTCATATTGACAGTATCCTTTGCCTTACAGAAACTTTGCAATTTTATGAGGTCCCATTTGTTTATTCTTGATCTTAGAGCATAAGCCATTGGTGTTCTGGTCAGAAACTTTTCCCCTGTGCTCATGTGTTCAAGACTTTTCCCCACTTTCTCTTCTATTAGATTCAGTGTATCTGGTTTTATGTGGATGTACTTGATCCACTTGGACTTGAGATTTGTACAGGGAGATAGGAATGGATCAATTTGCATTCTTCTACATGTTGACTGACAGTTGAAACAGCACCATTTGTTGAAAATGATGTCTTTTTTTTCCACTAGATGGTTTTAACTCCATTGTCAAAGATCAAGTGACTACAGGTATGTGGCTTCATTTCTGAGCCTACAATTCTATTCCATTGATCTAACTGCCTGTCACTATACCAATACCATGCAGTTTTTATCCCTACTGCTCTGTAGTATAGCTTGAGGTCAGGGAGGCTGATTCCCCCAGAAGTCCTTATATTGTTGAGAATAGATTTTGCTATCCTGGGTTTTATGTGGAGGTCCTTGATCCACTTGGACTTGAGCTTTGTACAGGAAGATAGGAATGGATCAATTTGCATTCTTCTACATGTTGACTGCCAGTTGAACCAGCACAATTTGTTGAAGATGCTGTCTTTTTTCCACTGTATGGTTTTAGCTCCTTTGTCAAAGATCAAGTGACCATAAGTGTATGGGTTCATTTCTGGGTCTTCAAATCTATTCCATTGATCTAATTGCCTGTCACTATACCAATACATGCAGTTTTTATCACTACTGCTCTGTAGTACAACTTGAGGTCAGGGAGGCTGATTCCCCCAGAAGTCCTTATATTGTTGAGAATAGTTTTTGCTATCCTGGGTTTTTTGTTATTCCATATGAATTTGAGAATTGCTCTTTCTAAGTCTATGAAGAATTGAGTTGGGATTTTGATGGGGATTGCATTGAATCTGTAGATTGCTTTCGGCAGGATGGCCATTTTAAATATATTAATCCTGCCAATCCATGAGCATGGGAGATCTTTCCATCTTCTGAGGTCTTCTTTGATTTCTTTCTTCAGAGACTTGAAGTTCTTTCACTTGTTTGGTTAGAGTCACACCAAAATATTTTATATTGTTTGTGACAATTGTAAAGGGTGTCATTTCCCTAATTTCTTTCTCAGCCTGTTTATCCTTCGAGTATAGGAAGGCTACTGATTTGCTTGAGTGAATTTTGTATCCGGTCACTTTGCTGAAGTTCTTTATCAGCTGTAGCAGATCTCTGGTGGAGTTTTTCGGGTCACTTAAGTATACCATCATATCATCCGCAAATAGTGATATTTTGATTTCTTCCTTTCCTATTTGTATCCCCGTGACCTCCTTTTGTTGTCTAATTGCTCTAGCTAGAACTTCAAGTACTAAGATAGGGAGAGAGAGAGCAGCCTTGCCTAGTCTCTGATTTTAGTGGGATTGCTTCAAGTTTCTCTCCATTTAGTTTGATGTTGGCCACTGGTTTACTGTATATTGCTTTTACTATGTTTAGGTATGCTTCTTGAATTCCTAATCTTTGCAAGACTTTTATTGTGAAGGGATGTTGAACTTTGTCAAATGCTTTTTCAGCATCTAATGAAATGACCATGTGTTTTTTTCTTTGAGTTTGTTTATGTAGTGGATTACATTGATGAATTTCCGGGTATTGAACCATCATTGTATCCCTGGGATAAAGCCTACTGGATCATGGTGAATGATCATTTTGATGTGTTCTTGGATTCGGTTTGCAAGAATTTTATTGAGTATTTTTGCCTTGATATTTATAAGGGAAATTGGTCTGAAGTTTTCTGTTATTGTTGGGTCTTTGTGGGGTTTTGGTATCAGTGTAACTGTGGCCTCATAGAATGAATTGGGTAGTGTTCCTTCCGTTTTTATTTTGTGGAATAGATTGAAGAGTATTGGTATTAGGTCTTCTTTGAAGGGCTAATACAATTGTGCACTGAACCCATCTGGTCCTGGCCTTGTTTTTTTGGTTGGGAGACTTTTAATGAATGCTTCTGGTTATTGGACTGTTTAGATGGTTTATCTGATCTTGATTTAACTTCGGTAATTGGTATCTGTCTAGGAACGTGTCCATATCCTCCAGATTTTCCAATTTTGTTAAGTATAAGCTTTTGAAGTAGGATCTGATGATTTTTTTTAATTTCCTCAGTTTCTGTTCTTATATCTCCCTTTTCATTTCTAATTTTCTTAATTTGTATACTGTCTCTGTACCCTCTGGTTAGTCTGGCTAAAGGTTTATCTATCTTGTTGATTTTCTCAAAGAACCAGCTCCAGGTTTTGTTCATTATTTATATAGTTCTTTTAGTTTCTACTTGGTTGATTTCAGCCCTGAGTTTGATTATTTCCTGCCTTCTACTCCTCTTGGGTGTAGTAGCTTCTTTTTGTTCTAGAACTTTCAGGTGTGCTGTTAAGCTGCTAGTATATGCTCTCTCCAGTTTCCTTTTTGTAGGCATTCAGAGCTATGAGTTTTCCTCTTAACACTGCTTTCATTGTGTCCCATAGGTTTGGGTATGTTGTAGTTTCATTTTCATTAAATTCTACGAAGTCTTTAATTTCTTTCTTTATTTCTTCCTTGACCAAGTTATCATTGAGTAGAGCATTCTTCAGTTTCCATGTGTATGTGGGCTTTGTGTTGTTCTTGTTGTTGCCATTGAAGATCAGCCTTATTCTGTAGTGATCTGATAGGAAACATAGGATTATTTCCATTGTCTTTTATCTGTTGAGGTTTGCTTTCTGACCAGTTGTATGATCAATTTTGGAGAAGGTACCATGAGGTGTTGAGAAGAAGGTATATTGATTTAGGATGCAATGTTCTATAGACATCTGTTAAATCCATTTGGTCCATAACTTCTGTTAGTTTCACTGTGTCTCTGTTTAGTTTTTGCTTCCAAGATCCGTCCAATGATGAGAGTGGGGTGTTGAAGTCTCCCACTATATCTGTGTGAGGAGCAATGTGTGCTTTGTGCTTTAGTAAAGTTTCTTTTATGAATGTGGGTACCCTTGCTTTTGAAGCATAGACGTTCAGAATTGAGAGTTCTTCTTGGTAGATTTTTCCTTTGACGAGTATGAAGTGTCCTTCCCTATCTTTTTTGATGACTTTTGGTTGAATGTCAATTTTATCCAATATTAGAATGTCTACTCCAGCTTGTTTCTTGGGACCATTTTCTTGAAAAATTATTTTCCAGCCCTTTACTCCAAGGTAGTGTTTGTCTTTGTCACTTAGGTGCATTTCCTGTATGCAGCAAAATTCTAGGTCCTGTTTATGTCTCCAGTCTGTTAGTCTATGTCTTTTTATTGGGGAATTGAGTCCATTGATGTTAAGAGATATTAAGGAATAGTGATTGTTGCTTCCTGTTATTTTCGATGTAATTTTTATGCTTGTGTGGCTATTTTCTTTTGGGTTTGTTGAAAGAAGATTATTTTCTTGCTTTTTCTAGGGTGTAGTTTTCTTCCTTGTGTTAGCTTTTTTCACCTTTGTGGTGCTGGGTTTATAGAAATATATTGTGTAAATTTGGTTTTGTCATAGAATATCTTGGTTTCACCGTCTATGGTAATTGAGAGTTTAGCTGGGTATAGCAGCCTGGGCTGGCATTTATGTTCTCTTAGGATCTGTAGGAGATCTGCCCAGGATCTTCTAGTTTTCATAGTCTCTGGTGACAAGTCTGTTGTAATTCTGATAGGTCTGCCTTTATATGTTACTTGATCTTTTTTTTCCCTTACTGATTTTAATATTTTTCCTTGTTTTGTGCATTTGGTGTTTTGACTATTATGTGTCAGGATGAATTTCTTTTCTAGTCCAATCTCTTTGGAGTTCTGTAGGCTTCTTGAATGTTTATGTTCATCCCTTTCTTTAGGTTATGGAAGTTTTCTCTTATAATTTTGTTGAAGATATTTACTGACCCTTTAAGTTTGGAATCTTTACTCTCTTCTATACCTATTATCCTTAGGTTTGGTCTTTTCCTTGTTTCAAGGGTTTCCTGGATGCTTTGGGTTAGGAGCTTTTTGTATTTTACATTTTCTTTGACTGTTGTGTCAATGTTTTCTATGATATCTTCTGCACCTGAGATCCTTTCTTCCATCTCTTGTATTCCATTGGTGATGCTTGCATCTGTGACTCCTGATCTATTTCCTATGCTTTCTTTCTCTCGGGTTGTCTCCCTTTGTGATTTCTTTATGGTTTCTGTTTCCATTTTTAGATCTTGGATGGTCTTGTTCATTTCCTTCACCTGTTTGATTGTGTTTTCCTGTAATTCTTTAAGGGATTTTTGTGCTTCCTTTTCAAGGGCTTCTAGTTGTTTACCTGTGTTCTCTTGTATTTCTTTAAGGGAGTTATTCATTTCCTTCTTAAAGTATTCTATCATCATCATGATATGTGATTTTAAGTCTGAGTCTTGCTTTTCTGGTGTGTTGGGCTATCCAGGACTTGTTGTGGTTATTAAACTGGGTTCTGATGATGCCAAGTAGCCTTGGTTTCTATTGCTTATGTTCTTGCCCTTGCCTTTTGCCATCTGGTTATCTGTGCTGTTAGCGGGTCTTATTCTCTCTGACTATGGCTTGTCCCTCCTGAAAGCCTCTGTGTCAGTACTCCTTGGAGACTTGCTTTCTGAGAGGAATTTTGGTTTGGAGAGCTGTTGTACAAGGTCAGCTCTCTGGTACAGACAGAATCTAGAGGAATCCTGTCCCCAGCTGTTCCTTGGTTCCTGTGTCTGCGAGTATCCCTCTTTAGCCAGGAATTCAAACAGAAGTGGTTGTGTTTTTTGTGCTCAAAAGTGTGTTGGCACTCCTGGGAGACCATCTCTCTCCTGGCACTATTTGGATATGGAGCCCTGTGGTACAGGATTAGCTTCTTGGCTGCAGATGGAAACCCAGTTCATACCTATTTTAATTTAATTTAACTTGTTGGTGTCCCCCTCTCTCCCCCCTCTCTCACTCACTCTTTCTCTCTCTCTTTTCCCTCCCTCCCTCTCCTCTCAGACAGGCTTTCCTGTATTTCACTCTGGCTTCAAACTTGCTTCTTAGCCAAAGGTGACCTTCTGATAATCCTGCTTCCACCTCCCAAATGCTGATATCACAGGTATGTGGTGCCACCAAGCCAGGGTCACTTTTAAAGATATCTAATAGTTTTTATTTGTCAATAATAGGCAATGGTAAAGGTAATAACAGTTACTAATATTGTTACATTTACTTTTTCTTTTTATTTTATGTTTTGGGTGTTTTACCTGAAGGCATGTCTATGTACCATGTACATGCCTGATATCTACAGAGTCCAGAGGAGGGTTTCAGATCACAGAACTAAAGTTACAGATAGTTGTGAACTACCATTCAGGTGCTAGGAATAGAATGAATGTCTTCTGCAAAACACTGTTCTTAACATGTGATGTCTCTCTTCAAATCCTAGAGTTATAATTAAAAATTATATATTCAATAAGTTCAAAAGCAGTTTAAAATGAGGGTTATATTTATATATGGAGACTGAAAACAGCTGTGACAATACTTGTCAGTTAACATGGTCATGGCTACCTTCTGCTTTAAGTGAATCAGAATTTTTTTTTGTCATAACCCTAGCTTGCAATTTAGTCCTATGTGTGTTTCTATAATGATAATATATATATATATGTACATATATATATGTACATATATATATATACACACACACATGCGTGCATTTATGTGTGTGTAATATTTAGTTGGGGCTTGCAAATCTCATACACTTTGCAAGGGGAAAAAAACAGCTATTGGAACCTGTTCATTCTAGAGTATTAGGTCAGATTCCTGTGAAATCATATAGCTATGTGTGGTGTGATCATGCTCAGCATACAAATTAATCCATTTTATAAATAGGTTGATGGGGCAGGGATGTAACTATAGAAAAAATACATAGAATTACCATGAATGAGACTGTGTCTTATGTATAAGGGGACAACACTTCAGGGGCAGGGATGTAACTATAGAAAAAATACATAGAATTACCATGAATGAGACTGTGTCTTATGTATAAGGGGACAACACTTCAAGATACATGATCCATTAATCCCAACAGCAAAGAGAAAGTGTAGAAGGAGTTTAATTTGTATGTATGTGTATGTATGTGTGTGTGTATGTATGCACACATGTGTACAGGTGCACATGCAAAAATGTGTGCCAGTAGGCTGACTTATCAGAAGTTCCAGGAGTCTCCCATCTCAGTTTTTCCAGTACTTGTATTGCAGGCCATTGTCACCATAACTGTCTTTTTTTGTATGGGTTCTGGGGATTGGGCTCCAGCCTTCATGCTTGTGTAGCAGGCACTTTACCTACAGATCCACTCCCCCAAACCAATTCCTGGCATTTTATTCCATATACATCTTTTTGTTTATCTTGCATACAAAACCATTTCTATTCTGAACAATCAAAAATCACACTTCTTTGCCAACAGGTCTGTCGGTGGGGCCTGAGAGCACTGCTAATGTAAATATAACCTAACAAGACCTTCCAAGGTAAAGAAGAGGGCCTGTACCTTCCTCTCACTAATTCCTTTTCTATTGTTGTTTTGTTTTTACATTTATTTGTTTCCTGCATACACAGATATCATAGCAGGAACTCTAACAGCCACTGTGGAAGAAGAGGAGATCATGACAGAAATTTTGACCTAATTATGTTGAAGCAGAAAAGGAGACCAATATGCCCCTGAGCAAACTATATGTTTCTAAGATTTGTGATGGAACACATATGCCTCTATCTTACTTTTGCAACTAATATGGCCATTTTTATTTTTTTGAGGTGATCTTTTTCTAAGTAACCCAGGCTATTGTTGAAATTGAGATCAACTTGCCTCAGCCTCTGGAAAGTTACAGGTGTGTGTCATCATACCAGGTCTTGGTGAGCATGTGTGTATACTCATGTGCATGAGAGGATGTGAATGGGCAATGGAGGCAAACACCAGCATCAATCTCTGCTCACCTCAGTAATCATAATGAATAAATTAAAATGAAAACCAGGGTACAAAGAGGAGAAATGTATTTAAATACTCCTAGAGATTTCAGTGACACTAGCAACCTCCCTTTCCAAACAATATTAGCTTGATTTCCCCTCATATTTGTGCCTTCTGCAAAGCAATGGGCCTGCCTTGTAACAAATGTCCTTTCAGTAAGCCTGGATGGCCACATATATTTTGTCTTTTTTTAATGCATGCCAAAATTATACTTCCTTCAAGCTGAAGATAAAGCAGAGCACACAAGCACATGAAATCAATTCCTTATCTGAACTCCCTGCGCTTAGTTAAGGCACACTGCTTCAGGATTCGTATGCACTGTTGGCCTGAAAAGTCACCCACACCATTCTTACACAGCAACTGAGTTCTCTTTCACTTCCTGTAAGCTTTGTGTAATAGAAACTTACCCTTAAAGACATCAGATTGAGCCCTTGTCTACTTCTCTCTTTCTCTCCCTCCCCCTTTTCTTTCTTCTCTCTCTCCTCTCCCCTTCCCCTCCCCCTCTTTCCTTCCTTTTCATTTCTTTCTCCCTCCTCTCCCCTCACTTTACTTTCCACCCTCCCCTTTCACTTTCCAAACACATTCTAATCTTTTGGATAGAGACAGATCTTCTTTTTCCTCCTCCACTGTGCTCTAAACTCCTTCCGGTCCACTTCCCTTCTAGTGATCAGAATGTATTTCTTCCCCTGGAAATTTCTTCTTCATGGCATACAGTGGCATAGTTTTTCTCCACATTTTAGGGTGAGGAGTGACTAGAGTCAATGGAGAATAAAATTAACTCGATGCATCGATTTCTTGGCATGAAACTGATCAAACCGGAGCAGATGAATTTTCAGAATTGCTCCTACTGAAAAGTCGGTTTTGTCCCTATTTTCCTCCAATGGCCTATAAATGTTACAATGGATTGAAATTGGAGGAGGTATCACAATGCATTCATTCACTAGACAAATGTTTGGTAGGTGTCAGCTGTATCAGCTTTTATCCTTACACACAGTGATGAACAACAGATCAACCCAGAACTTCTGCTTAGGAATGGGGGAGGGATGTGGGTAGGGAAAGGGATGGGCTGCATCTGTATTATACACTGCATTTCAAATACCCTATTTCCCCATTCACAACTGGCTAAATTGTTCAAGTAACTTCAAGATACTTGACTCAAAGGAATGTTTGTGGAAGAAATGTTGTAAATATATTATCCCAGAACCTCTAGAAACACTGATTGCCAAGAACAAAAGGAATCAAAATCCTTCTGGTTAACATAAATGATTGTCATGCAGATTAATCATAAGAAAAGTGAGTTAGACAAAATAGGGTGTTTAAGGAGTACTGAAAACTTCAGGACCCAATGGGGATAATGGGAGCTTTTGGAGGTGACGAACCACAAAGGAGAGCTTCTAGGCTATGCAGACTCTGACTCCTAATCTTATTAGACATAAGATGGCACCGAGGAAGATAGAAAGAAGATCATGAAAGGCAGGGAGGAGCATGGGCTTGAGAACATTGCAGTGTTAAGGGCTGTGTGCAGCAAGCTAAAGCTTCCTTTTCACCTCTAGATCTGAGTGCTTGCAACAGAAAGTCGATACCTATTGTAGCTAACAAGGTAGATAATGCCAAGCTTCTGAACTTGCTGTGTTCTGACTGCCAGGAGCAGTCTCTGCAGCTCTCTTTGTAGCTCATAGAGGTCCATAGAGGGGGAGCTCAGGGTTTCAGCCCAAGAGGGAAATGGGCAGTCATTGCATAAAGTAGGGATGGAGAGGGATTGGCTGCTTGCTAGGGGGTGGTTTTAGTCATAAAAGCAAGCCGTGATGGGGAATTGACACCAATTACAACCTAGGCAACTCTTGTGTTATGGAGGGCAGTGAGACAAAACCATGGCAGTTTGTGATGGACAACTGGAATAAGGATATATTTTCCCTCATCTGACTTTCACCTGCTTGTTATCTACCATGGTCAAAGCCCAGTGATGGGGTGTTGGGGAGATGGTACCTGGCGGACAACAAAGACAAATTTTGATGAGCAAATAATTGGGTGTTGGCTGCAAAACTATGCACAAAGCTGAAGGTGGTACACATCTGTAATTTGAGCACTTGGGGTGTGGAAGTTGAAAAATAGAGGATCCTGTGTGTCAGCCTGCGTAGCCTACATAGTGACAACCAAGTGCTGGGCTTATAGGAATGTGCTGCTACCAGGCATAAAAGGACAGCATTTTGTTTATGGAATAATGCACCAAGGGTTTGGAAACAAAACTCTTGAGTTAGATTGAGTCCTGTGGTTGTCAAACAGATGGTGCAGAAAGAGAAGAGAAGATATACTCAGAGGAGAGCAGAGTTTCCACAGAGAGATGGTGAAAACAAGAAGGCTGTAGGGTCACATAGGTCACCAAACACAGATACTGAAGGATGATGGTTGGTAGGGCCATCAGGCACGCTGAGAAATCCAATAGGAAAACAGTAAACAGCATTGTTTTTTGTGTCTTTGGTGATTCAATAATTAATGAGGACCTTATTGATGTTGTCTCGGAACAGCAGGGATTAGAAACTAGATGGTAATAGGTTAAGACTTAAGCGGGAAAACAAGCTTTCAAACATTCAATAGATTTATCAATGTTTAACTGACATGCAATAAACTCAACATATTTGAAGTACACAGTTTGAAAACTCTCAACGAGTATATAATATATATGCAATATGCGCACACATATGCAAAGGTAATGTCCACACTCATTCTTACCATAACCACCATTAAGACAATGGACCTTCTCATATCTTCCAATACTCCTCAGAGTCTGTTGGAGCTTCTTGCTTCTTCTCTGATCATCCTACACAACCCGTGGGCTCCTTCCTATCACTATAGAAGAGTTTGCAGTGTTTTTAAATTTAATTGTTTTTTTACTTATTCACTTTACATTCTGCTCACTGCCCCTTTCCTGGGCACCCCCTCCCACAACCCTTCCTCTCTCCCCTCTCCCTTTCTATTCTTGAGTGGGTGGAGGCCCCTGGATATCCCCTCCCCACCTTGTCACTTCAAGTCTCTTCGAGACTAGGTGCTTCCTCTTCCACTGAGGCTAGACAAGGCAACCCAGCTAGAAGAACATAACACACAGACAGGCTGTGGGAAAAAATGGCTCAGGGTGGAGTGAAGCCTGGTGAGTCCGCACTGAGCGCTGTGGCTCTGGGAGGGACAAGACACATCAGGAAGTGACCGCCCACTCTTCTACAGTCCTCCAGGCCAGTCAGGCTGTGTGAGAGGCCTCTGCAGAGACACAGCCCATGGGTGGAAGGAGGGGGTCATTCCCAGGGAACGCAGTCCTGCTCTGGATTTCCCAGGCTCTGGACATCACAGACACTGCCCGATGCTTCAGGAGAGCTGGGAACAAACAGGCCGCAGAGCGCAGCTGGCATCCTGCTGCTGACCCGGTTGGGCCACTTGGTCGTCCGCTAGCTGCTTTGGCTTGGGCGGAAGTCTGCTGCTGCTGGAAATTCAGAGATGGCTTCGACGGGAGGGTAGACTAGCGGATCATTAGATGAAAGCCGGTTCCAATGTTTCCCAGAGCAGATGAAGGTGACTAGAGACAGTCCACAGATTTAATTTATTTTCATTGTGAAGAGTGGTATGGGTGAGACCGTACAGAGACTTCAGGGAGGGGCGAGGTTAAAATAGTAACTGGGAAGGGGTGTGGCTAAGTCTCTAGGTGTCTCATTAACATGGGGATGGCTTGGGGCTGTGTGGCCACGCCTCTACCTGTGACAGGGCTTGGGGGTGTAACCATGCCTCTACCTGAGGAGGGGGTTGGGGGCGTGACTCTTTTTATGTGTCCAAATGTCACAGATCTATGGAGAGAAGTAGCCACGTGTTAGAAACTGTATTCTAGGACCTTGGGCAAATGGCTGCCATCCCTTATAGGCTGAAGACAGCCTATTGGGCCTGCAGTGTTCAAACCATAGCTCTATCAGAAAACAAACTGCCAATCACAGCCCGACATCAGGCAACAGCTTTTGGGATAGCTACCTTTCCAGTCGTTCAGGACCCACTTGTAGGTCATGCTGCAGATTGCCTCATATGAGTGGGGAGGCCTGGGTCCAGCCTGTGTATGCTCTGAAGTGTGCTTCTGGTTTATCATCCTTAATTCAGTACAGAATTTTAGATTTACCCATATCATAGCATTTAACTTTTAAAATAATATTAAAGGTCAGCAAGATGTCTCAGCAGATAAAGGTACTTGCTGCCAAGCCTGATTTCAGGACTTGCACAGTATGAGGGAACCAACTTCTTCAAGTTACTCCTGACCCCTATATGTGTATATACAAGCACATAGAAACACAGACAATAAACAAATATAACATTTACACAGCACTTCAGAAACAGAAGCAGACAAATCTTCATGCATATGTCCCACCACAAAATCATAAACTTACTTACAGTACTAAGTATATTTTAGTAACTGTAATATATGCTTTTAAGCTAAGTGTAAGCATTGTAAATTGACAAATTATATCTCAATATTAAAAGGCTGGTTGCTCCTATTAGGAATTGCTATGGATTCCCATTTTCGTTCAATGCTTTTGAACTAAATAACCTGTTATTTTAAATGCAAAGCTCCCCAGGACTAACATTATGCTATACATGCATGCACACAATTTGTATATGAGAGTCTGATGGTGTGGGAACGTGTACAATGACTAAGCAGTGCTAGCAAGCAGGGGACAGTTATTCACAGATGGTGTAGAGGATGGGGTTTCAACAGTGCCGAAACAGGGAACCCTAAAGAATAGACATTCGAGGGAGAACCAGAAGGGAGACAAGAGATGCTGAGAGACAAGAAAGGGAAATTTAGAGATCATTCTGATCTTAGCCTCAGCTAAGTTTTAACACCACAAGATCTGGGGGCAGTTATTTGGAGATACCCTCAGTTTCCAGGGGGTGGAAGAAGATGAAATGGTGGATTGCAGTGTACGATGTTCTGTTCTAGATGGTAGAAGCTTAAGACTGGCAGGGAGTTGGGGCAACTGATGGGAGGGGAGTCTAGTCTGGATGTTCAGGTCAGCAACAGGCTGATCAGACAAGAGGGAAAGGCCCTGGAGAAGATGGGTGAGCATGTGACCTTGATATCTGGAGGCTTGACTTACTAAACTTCACCTTTCAGCTTGACCCTGCCCAGGAGTTACCCACCAGACCCATCTTCTTATCAACATTTTCATTACTGCTACAATGCCAAGTGTTGGTGTACCACTTGGTATATTATTACTAATTATGGCTTGGGTGCCACATGGCACATTTTGTACAATATAGTAGTGACTCAAAGGTGAAAAAGATGATATGTCCTTGACCTGATGCCATTGCCAACATTATAATTTCATTTTTAAGGGCTGGAGAAATGGCTTAGCAGTTAAAAATACTTTCTACTTTTTCAGAGATTTGTTTTTGGAAACCACATCAAATAGCTGGCCCATACCAGCCTGCAACTTCAGCTTTCTTGGTTCAGATACATTTCTGGCCTCTGTGAGCACCTGAACATGCTCATGTGTGTGTGTGTGTGTGTGTGTGTGTGTGTGTGTGTGTGTGTGTGTGTGTGATTAAACAAGGCCCAAAACAAGGTCAGTAAAGAAAATAACTTCAAAATCCCTGAAGTCCTCTATCTTTACTATAATCTTATCACATCTATATTTTTTACTTAGATATTTTTGCTTTCATTAAATTGCATTTTGGCTCCTGTTGCCCAAAGCCCCTAATGCTGCACTGTATTTGCTAACACTGCTTCTCTGGGCACCTTTCTTCTGCTTCATGATTTTGTAAAATGTGATTCCTATTTCAACAAAGGGAGATATGAAGACAGTTCTGACATCCTATCTGGTGATGGCAGCTGATCATTCTGCCTTGATTTCCCTCTGAGTTGCTCAGAATCTATGTTGCTGGCCTTTGCCTGTTTCTCTCTCTCTCTCTCCTCTCTCTCTCTCTCTCTCTCTCTCTCTCTCTCTCTCTCTCTCCCAGCTTACTTATCTTTCCCCAGTATTATTAGAGCCCCAGGATATGAAATATGTTTAACTGCTCCATTAACCTACATCTTTTGTGCCAGTGAGAAGCAAGGTTTCTAGTCAGATATTTTTAACCACTCTACTCATTCCTTAATGGACCCATAAAATATAGGTTCCCCCAAAGTACCTTCTTGCTCTTACAGAAACCACAGTGGACATTTATGTAAAAATTCTCATTCTTTGAGATTCCAGGCATTTGTCAGATTCATTTTTGTTTAACCACAAATCCTACTGAATTTATGGAAAGTGGAATGAGAATCAATTAAACCCAGGAAGGTAATAATTTCTCAAATGCAAAACTCAAAGGAAGTGGCTAAGGGGAGAGGTCTAGCCTTGAGTGGCTAATGGGAGAGGTCTAGCTTCTACTATTGCTACAAAATCATGGTGTAGCACTTGTGTTGCAAGTCAGTCAGGATGGAAAATGCAGGGTATGGACAGCATTGTAACAACTTGCTCTGGTAAGGGCAGTTATGGGGTTTGAAAGAGAGAGATAAAGACACTGAAGGGTCAGCTTTTGAAGTGAAAGCAAGAAATAGAAATACAGAGGGTAGAGGCAGTATTTTTCACAGTCACTTTGAACCTTAGCCTACATATTCAGAAGCAAGACACAGTTCCTGAGTTTGTCTGGCAATGCAGGCTACAGGGCTAGACACTGAGAGTCACCAGATCTAGAGACTCACATACCACACTGTCTTCCTAATTGCAGGTGTCCTTGGCATCAACTTTCGATCACCGTATTTCCCTAGAAGCAATATCTGAAGTCACATTTGAATTAGATGTGGTACCAACAGTCGAAGAAAAGTATTTCATATTTACCATGCAATGAGTACATGATATTCGACCAAGTCATGAGACTTGGCTGGAGGCATTGAAAGTAGAGAGGTGTTAGAAGAAAGTGCAGAAATCTAACATGACACTCAAATTATGTTCTTCTCCTTGAACATTGATAAGATAGACCACCACATAAGTTTGTATGCTTTGCTAAAATGAATATGTTTGAAAAATTCATGTGAATTTTAAATTGTGTGTATATATGTGTATGTGGGGGGGGATTTGTACTCATGTGTACAAGTGCCTATAGAGGTCATAAGAGGGCACCATATCTCCCGGAGATGCATGTAGAGACAGTTGCAAGCCACCTGAGATGGCTGCTGAGAAGCAAACTTGGGTTTTGGTAAGAACAGCCTGTACTCTTAACCTCAAACAACCTGTAAGTTGATAAAGAAATCCAAGGGAAATGTTTCAGATTGTGCTTACAACCACCAAGACATATAGTCATCCACACTGGTTCATCCACACACTCAGTTTGTGCTCCTGTATTTTGAGAGGCATCTGGTAGACACCTTTGAGCTTTGTCTTATGAGAGAACAGGTTTTAAATTATCTGTAAAAAGTTCTGACACCTAAGCTAGAGTTATCAAATTGTTAATAACTCTAGTTCTTATTACTTGAAAGGCAAATTATAAGAAAAATGAGAGAACGCACTGTTTTATCACAACTAAACAGCATTAGTAACTGCATCCCCATAATGGTCTCTAATAAAACCTGTTCAATCACCTCTGAGAACAGGAATTTCCTTTGGGCAATTTCTACTCAGAACAAAGGAACTATTTTACTTTCTCCTTTTAATACTTTCTGTCAGCCTGTCCTCCCATCTAGTAGAATTGGCAGCCAGTGACTTGGGTGATTTGGAAAGGGGAGCAAAGCTAACCCTACCTTGGAGCTTGCCCTGGGTTCTTGGCCCAGGTCACTACTGAGTGGTCAGAGCCGCCTCCCATTTCTTTCTAAACTTCATCCTAGAGAAAAATTCTGAGTCTGGAGGTTGGGGTGAGAAGATCATGTATATCTGTGAGTGTTTTCTAAAGGGGATAGACAAAGAGAGGAAAGTGTGAAGCTAGCCAGGGCTTTCCGGCTTGGCTTCCATAGTCCATTTCCTGGTAGCATGGTTTACTTAGTTACCCTCTGCTGAAGGAGAAAGAAGCTGTTGTTGACCTAAATTAGATCAGATGAAGACTTAAAGCTGTGAGCTTACTCAAGCCTTAAGAACCACTGAGCAAAGGTCCAAAAACAGGATCACACACATCAGCCATCTAGCACTTGGGAACCTGGAGACAATAGAGAATTCCAAGGGTCTCTAAGGCTAGCTGTCACCACAACCTAAACAAGGCACCTTAACTCAAAAAGCAGTGGGAAGTGGAGACCGACTTTTCAGCTTGCCCCTTACTCTAGCTGTGTGCCATGGCATCCATTCATCTAGACCTATGCAGAAAAAGATTGAGGAAGGAAGGAAGGGAGGGAGGGAGAGAGGGAAGGAGGGAGGGAGGGAGGGAAGAAAGAAGGAAGGGAGGGAGGGAGGGAGAGAGGGAAGGAGGAAGGAGAGAAGGAAGAGAAAGAACACAGAGACTGAAAGACAGAAAGACAGAGGGAAAAGGAGAAAGAACAACCTAAAGAGAGAGACAGGCAGACACGGACAAACAGAAAGAAAGGAAGGGAGGAGAAGGGAGGGCAGTAGGTTGTGAGGGTGGAACAGAGATCCAAGCAAGGGACTGATGCTATCCAGGAGCTGGTGGAAAGTTACTCTAGGCAGGAAAAGACTTCAAATCATGCAGTTGGCCTCATGAAAACTAGGCCAGATCTATATAGCTTTGTCCAAAAGAGTACCAACTATCCTTTGATGAAGTGCTAAAACCCACACCAGATGTTCTCTGACTTACCTTGATAAACATCTTTGGCATCCAATTCCTTCATTTAATTCAGTTAGGAAACCGAGAGTTTTAGGGTGAAATGAATTTTTTGTCTCTAGGAACAACAACAACAAATCATCATCATCATCATCATCACCATTACCATCACCGTCACCACCACCACCACCACCACCACCACCACCACCACCATCCTGGAACTAAAATACTTATTTTTAGGCTCTTACTCGAGTATTCTGTTCTGAATCACTGGTAAATTTTTCTTCCAGTAAATATAAATGATGGCTAAAGAAAACCTAAGGCAATTAAAAACCCCAAACCAAACAATAGCAACAACAACAACAACAACACCTGGTTGTAACAAATCCAAACAAACAGAGGAACAAACAGAACAAACAAGAACAAACAGAGAAAAAGAGAAACACAGAAGTAGAGAGTGGGAAACTCACACCTCTAATCTCAGGACATAGAAGTTGTATCAAGTGGGTCATGGTGAGTTCCAGGCCACTTGTAACAAAACAGCAAAATGAAACAAAATGGAACAAATCGCTACTATCTCAGTTCCTTTCTATTGCTGTGATAAAATCATGACCAAGGAAACTTATGAAAAAAAGAATTTAATTCAGTGGTTCTCAAGCATATTGACCCTTCAATACAGTTCCTCATGTTGTGGTGACCCTCCCAACTCTAAAGTTACTTTTGTTGCTGCTTCCTAACTGTAATTTTGCTACTGTTATGAGTTGTAATGTAAATGTCTGTGTTTTCTGATGGTCTTAGGCGACCCAATGAGTCATTTGACATCCAAAGGGTTGCAGCCCATGGTTTGAGAACTGTTGGTTTAATTAGGGATTTGCTCATAGTTTAAGAGGATGCATAAAGTTTGTGACAGTCATGGCAGGGAGCATGGTGGCTGGCAGATATGGTGCCAGCACAGGAGCTGAGAGCTGACATCTTGAGACAGTAACTATGAGGTAGAGAGAGAGGCTAAGTGGGCTTTTTAAAACCTCTGGTGACATACATTCTCCAAGTCTCCAGGGTCTGACCTTCCCAAAGGGTTCCATGGAACGTTTGAGTATGAGCGATGGGGGCCATTCTCATTCAAACCACCACAGATGATACCAGCAACCACCACAGATACCAGCAACCACCACAGATACCAGC